>JAZDUA010000046.1:310000-540000 GCA_038098605.1 Gryllus longicercus
CCGCCAACCATGCTTGGACGCGTTCTAAGCTGTCATTTACACTAATTTCTAGAACTCTGGTGGAGTTTGCCGATGCTACGATGATAGCATCATCTGCAAAACCAACCAGTATGACGTTCGTGGGCAGAGGAATTTCTAACAGGCTGTCATACAGTACATTCCACATTAGTGGTCCAATTTTGGAGCCTTGGGGTGCACCGCAGGTCATTTTGTGTGTTAGTGTTTTTTCCTAACTTTTGTATTCTACAGTTCGACCGCTCAGGTAGCTTCGAACTAGGTCAAGGATGTACCCAGGGGTCTTTTTATCCTCTAGGGCGGAGATTATGTCGTTCCACTTTGCTGTGTTAAATGCATTTTTGATGTCAATGCTGACTAACGCGCAGAAGCCTTTTTCTTCTTTCGTCTTTTCTGCAGTTTCCACAACCAGTTTGATGGCGTCTACTGTGGATCTGCGTTTTCGGAAGCCAAACTGCCTGTCTGAAAGTAGTCTGTTTGAATCCAGTTGGGTTTGGATTCTTTCCATAATTAATCCTTCAAGAATTTTCCCCATTGTATCAAGTAGACATATGGGTCTATATGACGAGGGTTCATTCAGGGGCCTGTTCCCTTTTCTAATAAGGATTAGTTTTTGTATCTTCCAGTGATCAAAAAAGACTTTGTTTTCCAGGCAATTGTTGTACATGCGCAACAGAAGCTCTGGGTAAAACTTGATAATGGTCTTCATGGCTTCGTTCGGGATACCGTCTCTGCCAGGGGCTTTATTGTTCTTCAGGGAGTCCCCTACTTTCTGTAGCTCCTCTACAGTAAATTTCGTGTAATTTCCTTCAGTATCCGCCTCTTTAGTCGTGTGCTCCGGCGTTTGCCGCTCAGTGGGGAATAGCGATCTTATTATTTGTAGTATCCAGGTGGGGTCGTCCAGTCCTGGCGTCTGCCTCTTGAGGCCTAGTTTTTTTGTCACCAGCTGGAAAGGTTTTCCCCATGGATCGGACTCAACCTCTTCTATAAGAGATAACCAGTGTCGCCTTTTGCTGTCCTTTATGGCTTCTTTCAACTTGTCCTTGCACTGGTTGTATTCCCTTTTTAGTGAAGGGCATCCCTTCGATCTTGTATATCTCCTTCTCGCATTAAGGCATTTCTTCCTAAGATCGGAGATATCCTCAGTCCACCAGTACATGGGTTTCCTGTTCAGCTGTGAGTGTCTTTTGGGCATTGCAATGTTGCATGCTTCTTTGATGGTTTGTAGCACATTCTTAGCATGTGTTTTCAGGGTTTCTTCTTTCTTTGTCCACCTCATTTCGTTGAGGATCTTCCTTTCTTCCAGAAATGCAATCATTGCTCTTTCGTTATATTTCTTGACATTCCATGGCGTCGAGAAATTATTTTTGTTTCCGGCTTCTCCCGAACGTTTCTTGTTAGTTTCAATGACGAACTCTATATACATATGATCACTTAGTGTGATCTCTTCGAGGACTGCCCAGTTTCGTATTTGGCTTGCCACTCTATTGCTGGCCAGAGTCAGGTCAATAATAGAGCTGGAGCAACCTCTACGAAACGTTGCTGCTCCGTCATTGTTCATCACAATGAGGTTTTTGCGTGAGCACATATCTGTTAAAAGCGACCCTCTTCTATCGGATTTTGGGGATTGCCACTGCGTTGATTTGGCGTTGAAGTCGCCCCCGACAATGACTTCTCCTTTTGCCGTTCCTATAGAATCTTCAAGATTTCCGATATTTCTCTCGAAGGTATCCAGGGCGTCGTTTGGAGAGAAGTAACAACTGTAAATTCTTATTTTGTTTGTCTCGACCCATACGAAGCCCTCGCCACCCTCGCAGAAATCTTGGATGAAACAATTTTTATTAATTAGTATTCCGGCTTTGCCGGTGACATCCTGGTACCATGGGTTTATTTCGTCCTTCCTGTAGAATTCGCTTATTAGCGATATATCTATGTCCCTCTGTCTCTGGGTTTCGAGGAGGAGGTCCTGGGCCTGTTTCCCTCTGCCTAGGTTTACTTGAAGAATCCTTAGCATTGTGTTCGTCGTTTTTCCAATTCTTTCTGGAAGGTATTACACCATCTGCTTCCCGGGAAGTGTGTAAAGCTTGGTTCGTTTTTAGCTTTACACATTGTGCACGTGGGACCTTCCTCACAGTCTTTTTGTTTGTGGCCGTTTTTTCCACATTTCCAGCACTGTTGGCTTTTGTCCGCGTTAGTGCAGCCTCTCGAAATGTGTCCATATTCTAGACATTTGTAACATCGGCGCACCTCTGTCCACTCCTGTACCTGGCAGTTCACCCACCCAACGCGGATAGTCCTCTTTTTCAAGAGGGTCTCCGCTTGCTCCTGCTTGAGTTTAAGTATTGCAGACTGTACGCCTGCGTGTCCCTTCCTCACTCTTAGGAGCTGCTTTGCGGTAATTTCGGTCTGGCCGAGTTCTTCCGCTACCGCCAAGAGAATCTCTTCTTTGGTAGAGAATTCCATTACGCCCTTTAGGATAACTGTAGTTTGCTTTTCCAGCGCAACGACGCTCGCCTGATCTGTCAGGGCCTCCGAAAACTTCTTCTGAAGCTCTTCGAGTTTTTCTTCTTCTTTGAGGACAAAAAGGTATTCTCCCCGCCGTGTCTTGCGGATATTTTTAAAGTCCGCGCCGTCAGTTGCGGGGTTCACTTTATTCCCCAGCTGCTTGAAAATGTCTGCATACGTGGCATTATCCTTTGCAATAACTTTTATTGCCTTTGTTCGGATTTCGGTTTTCGGCTTCTGCTTCGGTGTAGGTTTTTCTTTCGCTTGTTTCTTTTTATATACTACTGTTTGCCAGTCTCCTTCCTCGCAGGTTTCATCGCATTCCATTTCGCTGTTTTGTTGGTTTGTTACGCCGTGTTCCGCCTGCTCTGAAGACTGGCTCTTTCCTTGGTCATTTCGGCTGGCTAGTTCTTTCTTCTGCTGATCCTGCTTCTTTCCCTTTTGTTTTTTCGCCATACCAAGTTCCTTAAATAATTTCACTTGGCATGTTTTGTCTACCATATGCTTTTCCTCTCCTCTTTTGCATTTTTCAATGCTAATAAGGAGGTTAGGTGTGTTATTACCTTCCAACCTTTGGAGGAGCGCCATTGCTTCCGTCATACCTTCCTTGACAACTTTCTGCATGTTTTTGGTCAAGGCGATCACCCCGTTCATGCGAGAGAGGCATGCTCCAAGTTCCGAAACGGTTCGCTGCAATTCGTACGCGGCAGATTCCACGTTTTCCATTTTTCCTGCTCCGGCCGTAAGTTCCTTTTCTCCGCCACTGGAATTAGCCGTTTCCAAATCGGCTCCGCTCCCACTCGTGTGTTGGTTGGGCCCGTCGCCTACTCGGTCGCCCTCTGGCGGAGTGGTTGCCACAACCGCAGTGCCAGTCCCCGGGAGTGGCATCCCCTTTCCCTCAAAACCCGACGGGTCGCGCTCTAAGCCCTTAGTGATGGCGGCGGGCGGCGAGTCCCTCCGGTCGCCGTTAGGGTGTGCCTCCGGCACCTCCGCGGCCACACCCCCCTCTCCCCGACAGGTGCAGGTCGACATGTCACCCTCCGCTCCGCTAGGAGTGCTGTAAGCCTCTTAGTTCACGTCCACTCCTTACGGGGCGCTAGTGGGGGTACATAGTGTAAGATCCTGCCGCGCAGCGGCAGCACAATGCACCCTATATTCCAAAGACGCCACCCAAGGACAAGATGGCGCTAGCCCACGCTAACAAGAGACACCGATTTTAGCACGTATATCTCCCTAATTACGGAGTCCCACGCTTTGCTATCATAAATCGAGGTGCCAGAGTGCTTCAGGCATTCACTCTTCTTACCTTTACTGGCAGTTAAAGCTCATGACGTCGATAGACCGCGACAAGCGAGGAACGCACACGAACACACCTCAACACGGCAACCAGTGCTGCCAACTACTACTACTACTACTACTACTACTACTACTACTACTACTACTACTACTACTACTACTACTACTACTACTACTACTACTACTACTACTACTACTACTACTACTACTACTACTACTACTACTACTACTACTACTACTACTACTACTACTACTACTACTACTACTACTACTACTACTACTACTACTACTACTACTACTACTACTACTACTACTACTACTACTACTACTACTACTACTACTACTACTACTACTACTACTACTACTACTACTACTACTACTACTACTACTACTACTACTACTACTACTACTACTACTACTACTACTACTACTACTACTACTACTACTACTACTACTACTACTACTACTACTACTACTACTACTACTACTACTACTACTACTACTACTACTACTACTACTACTACTACTACTACTACTACTACTACTACTACTACTACTACTACTACTACTACTACTACTACTACTACTACTACTACTACTACTACTACTACTACTACTACTACTACTACTACTACTACTACTACTACTACTACTACTACTACTACTACTACTACTACTACTACTACTACTACTACTACTACTACTACTACTACTACTACTACTACTACTACTACTACTACTACTACTACTACTACTACTACTACTACTACTACTACTACTACTACTACTACTACTACTACTACTACTACTACTACTACTACTACTACTACTACTACTACTACTACTACTACTACTACTACTACTACTACTACTACTACTACTACTACTACTACTACTACTACTACTACTACTACTACTACTACTACTACTACTACTACTACTACTACTACTACTACTACTACTACTACTACTACTACTACTACTACTACTACTACTACTACTACTACTACTACTACTACTACTACTACTACTACTACTACTACTACTACTACTACTACTACTACTACTACTACTACTACTACTACTACTACTACTACTACTACTACTACTACTACTACTACTACTACTACTACTACTACTACTACTACTACTACTACTACTACTACTACTACTACTACTACTACTACTACTACTACTACTACTACTACTACTACTACTACTACTACTACTACTACTACTACTACTACTACTACTACTACTACTACTACTACTACTACTACTACTACTACTACTACTACTACTACTACTACTACTACTACTACTACTACTACTACTACTACTACTACTACTACTACTACTACTACTACTACTACTACTACTACTACTACTACTACTACTACTACTACTACTACTACTACTACTACTACTACTACTACTACTACTACTACTACTACTACTACTACTACTACTACTACTACTACTACTACTACTACTACTACTACTACTACTACTACTACTACTACTACTACTACTACTACTACTACTACTACTACTACTACTACTACTACTACTACTACTACTACTACTACTACTACTACTACTACTACTACTACTACTACTACTACTACTACTACTACTACTACTACTACTACTACTACTACTACTACTACTACTACTACTACTACTACTACTACTACTACTACTACTACTACTACTACTACTACTACTACTACTACTACTACTACTACTACTACTACTACTACTACTACTACTACTACTACTACTACTACTACTACTACTACTACTACTACTACTACTACTACTACTACTACTACTACTACTACTACTACTACTACTACTACTACTACTACTACTACTACTACTACTACTACTACTACTACTACTACTACTACTACTACTACTACTACTACTACTACTACTACTACTACTACTACTACTACTACTACTACTACTACTACTACTACTACTACTACTACTACTACTACTACTACTACTACTACTACTACTACTACTACTACTACTACTACTACTACTACTACTACTACTACTACTACTACTACTACTACTACTACTACTACTACTACTACTACTACTACTACTACTACTACTACTACTACTACTACTACTACTACTACTACTACTACTACTACTACTACTACTACTACTACTACTACTACTACTACTACTACTACTACTACTACTACTACTACTACTACTACTACTACTACTACTACTACTACTACTACTACTACTACTACTACTACTACTACTACTACTACTACTACTACTACTACTACTACTACTACTACTACTACTACTACTACTACTACTACTACTACTACTACTACTACTACTACTACTACTACTACTACTACTACTACTACTACTACTACTACTACTACTACTACTACTACTACTACTACTACTACTACTACTACTACTACTACTACTACTACTACTACTACTACTACTACTACTACTACTACTACTACTACTACTACTACTACTACTACTACTACTACTACTACTACTACTACTACTACTACTACTACTACTACTACTACTACTACTACTACTACTACTACTACTACTACTACTACTACTACTACTACTACTACTACTACTACTACTACTACTACTACTACTACTACTACTACTACTACTACTACTACTACTACTACTACTACTACTACTACTACTACTACTACTACTACTACTACTACTACTACTACTACTACTACTACTACTACTACTACTACTACTACTACTACTACTACTACTACTACTACTACTACTACTACTACTACTACTACTACTACTACTACTACTACTACTACTACTACTACTACTACTACTACTACTACTACTACTACTACTACTACTACTACTACTACTACTACTACTACTACTACTACTACTACTACTACTACTACTACTACTACTACTACTACTACTACTACTACTACTACTACTACTACTACTACTACTACTACTACTACTACTACTACTACTACTACTACTACTACTACTACTACTACTACTACTACTACTACTACTACTACTACTACTACTACTACTACTACTACTACTACTACTACTACTACTACTACTACTACTACTACTACTACTACTACTACTACTACTACTACTACTACTACTACTACTACTACTACTACTACTACTACTACTACTACTACTACTACTACTACTACTACTACTACTACTACTACTACTACTACTACTACTACTACTACTACTACTACTACTACTACTACTACTACTACTACTACTACTACTACTACTACTACTACTACTACTACTACTACTACTACTACTACTACTACTACTACTACTACTACTACTACTACTACTACTACTACTACTACTACTACTACTACTACTACTACTACTACTACTACTACTACTACTACTACTACTACTACTACTACTACTACTACTACTACTACTACTACTACTACTACTACTACTACTACTACTACTACTACTACTACTACTACTACTACTACTACTACTACTACTACTACTACTACTACTACTACTACTACTACTACTACTACTACTACTACTACTACTACTACTACTACTACTACTACTACTACTACTACTACTACTACTACTACTACTACTACTACTACTACTACTACTACTACTACTACTACTACTACTACTACTACTACTACTACTTTTTTTTTACGAGGGGAACTGTGGAAATCTTCGAAAGACACCTCGGAGGGACCGCTCTCCTCGGTAGTGTGAGATTTTTACCCACTAAAACCACAAAACCTTTATGATCCTTGACTGTTCCACCCCGGAACCGCTTTCGCATTACTTCAGGGTGGAGTCAAGCTGGCTACCCAGTGTTATTAATTTGCACTATTACTTCTGTTAGCTCTTTGATCTTCTTCCTTTTTAGTCATAATGTTCGTAATATACCTTTCGATTATTTCCCAGTTTGTCTGTGTCTTTGTCATTAATGTTATAATGTTGTCAGTTGTTAATGGGCTGTCGAGCTTTGTGGTGACCTCGGTCCTCTCATTTGCCCATGTTGGGCAGTTGAAGAGGGTGTGTTCTGCGTCGTCGTTATTGTAGCCGCAGTAGTCACAGTCCGCGCTGTCTGCTTTTCCAAATCTTTTTAAATAAGATTTGAAAGATCCATGACCTGTAAACGCTTGAGTCAGATGGTAGGAAACAGAGCCGTGCTTTCTTAATACCCATTTCGAAAGGTTTGGTATCAGTTTGTATGTCCATCTGCCTGTTACTTCTTCCTGCCAGGAATTTTGCCATCGGTCCATTAGTTTTTTTCGAGCTTCTTTCTTAATGGCTGCGCGTTTGACTGCGTCTGAATTTTCTCCCTTCATTAAATCGTACACCTCCTTACGCTCCAGTGCTAAGAGACTAATGGGCGGGACCCTAGCTAGCACTAACACCGCGCTTTTCGAGACAGTTCTGTAGGCCGAAGTGATTCTTAGGGCACCCTTCCTTTGAACTGCTTCCAGTTTCGTCCGAAGATTTTTGTTTTTGGCTACTTTTTCAGCCCAAGCAGGTGCCGCGTACAGCAGTTTTGCGTGCATGACACTCATGAGCATTCTTCTTTTGCATTCGCTCGGTCCTCTTACATTTGGCATGAGCCTCGAAAGTGCAGATGCCGTTTCCTGGGCTCTTTCGGCTGCCGCGATTACCTGTGGACCAAAGTTCAGCTTGTTGTCTATGTTCATTCCCAGGTAATAGAGTGATTTCTGGCAGGGTATGTTTTGTCTTCCAATTTTGAATTTTGGGGGGATAAATGATCTTCTGTTTGTAACTAAGACTGCTTCTGTCTTGCCGACAGCCATTTCCAGTCCTTTCTCCGCCAACCATGCTTGGACGCGTTCTAAGCTGTCATTTACACTAATTTCTAGAACTCTGGTGGAGTTTGCCGACGCTACGATGATAGCATCATCTGCAAAACCGACCAGTATGACGTTCGTGGGCAGAGGAATTTCTAACAGGCTGTCATACAGTACATTCCACATTAGTGGTCCAATTTTGGAGCCTTGGGGTGCACCGCAGGTCATTTTGTGTGTTAGTGTTTTTTCCTTACTTTTGTATTCTACAGTTCGACCGCTCAGGTAGCTTCGAACTAGGTCAAGGATGTACCTGGGGGTCTTTTTATCCTCTAAGGCGGAGATTATGTCGTTCCACTTTGCTGTGTTAAATGCATTTTTAATGTCAATGCTGACTAACGCGCAGAAGCCTTTTTCTTCTTTCGTCTTTTCTGCAGTTTCCACAACCAGTTTGATTGCGTCTACTGTGGATCTGCGTTTTCGGAAGCCGAACTGCCTGTCTGAAAGTAGTCTGTTTGAATCCAGGTGGGTTTGGATTCTTTCCATAATTAATCCTTCAAGAATTTTCCCTATTGTATCCAGTAGACATATGGGTCTATATGACGAGGGTTCATTCAGGGGCCTGTTCCCTTTTCTAATAAGGATTAGTTTTTGTATCTTCCAGTGATCAAAAAAGACTTTGTTTTCCAGGCAATTGTTGTACATGCGCAACAGAAGCTCTGGGTAAAACTTGATAATGGTCTTCATGGCTTCGTTCGGGATACCGTCTCTGCCAGGGGCTTTATTGTTCTTCAGGGAGTCCCCTACTTTCTGTAGCTCCTCTACAGTAAATTTCGTGTAATTTCCTTCAGTATCCGCCTCTTTAGTCGTGTGCTCCGGCGTTTGCCGCTCAGTGGGGAATAGCGATCTTATTATTTGTAGTATCCAGGTGGGGTCGTCCAGTCCTGGCGTCTGCCTCTTGAGGCCTAGTTTTTTTGTCACCAGCTGGAAAGGTTTTCCCCATGGATCGGACTCAACCTCTTCTATAAGAGATAACCAGTGTCGCCTTTTGCTGTCCTTTATGGCTTCTTTCAACTTGTCCTTGCACTGGTTGTATTCCCTTTTTAGTGAAGGGCATCCCTTCGATCTTGTATATCTCCTTCTCGCATTAAGGCATTTCTTCCTAAGATCGGAGATATCCTCAGTCCACCAGTACATGGGTTTCCTGTTCAGCTGTGAGTGTCTTTTGGGCATTGCAATGTTGCATGCTTCTTTGATGGTTTGTAGCACATTCTTAGCATGTGTTTTCAGGGTTTCTTCTTTCTTTGTCCACCTCATTTCGTTGAGGATCTTCCTTTCTTCCAGAAATGCAATCATTGCTCTTTCGTTATATTTCTTGACATTCCATGGCGTCGAGAAATTATTTTTGTTTCCGGCTTCTCCCGAACGTTTCTTGTTAGTTTCAATGACGAACTCTATATACATATGATCACTTAGTGTGATCTCTTCGAGGACTGCCCAGTTTCGTATTTGGCTTGCCACTCTATTGCTGGCCAGAGTCAGGTCAATAATAGAGCTGGAGCAACCTCTACGAAACGTTGCTGCTCCGTCATTGTTCATCACAATGAGGTTTTTGCGTGAGCACATATCTGTTAAAAGCGACCCTCTTCTATCGGATTTTGGGGATTGCCACTGCGTTGATTTGGCGTTGAAGTCGCCCCCGACAATAATTTCTCCTTTTGCCGTTGCTACAGAATCTTCAAGAATTCCGATATTCCTCTCGAAGGTATCCAGGGCGTCGTTTCGAGAGAAGTAACAACTGTAAATTCTTATGTTGTTTATCTCGACCCATACGAAGCCCTCGCTACCCTCGCAGAAATCTTGGATGAAACAATTCTTCTTTATTAGTATTCCGGCTTTGCCGGTGACATCCTGGTACCATGGGTTTATTTCGTCTTTCCTGTAGAATTCGCTTATTAGCGATATATCTATGTCCCTCTGTCTCTGGGTTTCGAGGAGGAGGTCCTGGGCCTGTTTCCCTCTGCCTAGGTTTACTTGAAGAACCCTTAGCATTGTGCTCGTCGTTTTTCCAACTCTTTCTGGAAGGTATTACACCATCTGCTTCCCGGGAAGTGTGTAAAGTGTTCGTTTTTAGCTTTACACATTGTGCACGTGGGACCTTCCTCACAGTCTTTTTGTTTGTGGCCGTTTTTTCCACATTTCCAGCACTGCTGTCTTTTGTCTGCGTTAGTGCAGCCTCTCGAAATGTGTCCATATTCTAGACATTTGTAACATCGGCGCACCTCTGTCCACTCCTGTACCTTGCAGTTCACCCACCCAACGCGGATAGTCCTCTTTTTCAGGAGGGTCTCCGCTTGCTCCTGCTTGAGTTTAAGTATTGCAGACTGTACGCCTGCGTGTCCCTTCCTCACTCTTAGGAGCTGCTTTGCGGTAATTTCGGTCTGGCCGAGTTCTTCCGCTACCGCCGAGAGAATCTCTTCTTTGGTAGAGAATTCCATTACGCCCTTTAGGATGACTGTAGTTTGCTTTTCCAGCGCAACGACGCTCGCCTGGTCTGTCAGGGCCTCCGAAAACTTCTTCTGAAGCTCTTCGAGTTTTTGTTCTTCTTTGAGGACAAAAAGGTATTCTCCCCGCCGTGTCTTGCGGATATTTTTAAAGTCCGCGCCGTCAGTTGCGGGGTTCACTTTATTCCCCAGCTGCTTGAAAATGTCTGCATACGTGGCATTATCCTTTGCAATAACTTTTATTGCCTTTGTTCGTGTTTCGGTTTTCGGCTTCTGCTTCGGTGTAGGTTTTTCTTTCACCTGTTTCTTTTTATATACTACTGTTTGCCAGTCTCCTTCCTCGCAGGTTTCATCGCATTCCATTTCGCTGTTTTGTTGGTTTGTTACGCCGTGTTCCGCCTGCTCTGAAGACTGGCTCTTTCCTTGGTCCTTTCGGCTGGCTAGTTCTTTCTTCTGCTGATCCTGCTTCTTTCCCTTTTGTTTTTTCGCCATACCAAGTTCCTTAAATAATTTCACTTGGCATGTTTTGTCTACCATATGCTTTTCCTCTCCTCTTTTGCATTTTTCAATGCTAATAAGGAGGTTAGGTGTGTTATTACCTTCCAACCTTTGGAGGAGCGCCATTGCTTCCGTCATACCTTCCTTGACAACTTTTTGCATGTTTTTGGTCAAGGCGATCACCCCGTTCATGCGAGACAGGCAAGCTCCAAGTTCCGAAACGGTTCTTTGCAATTCGTACGCGGCAGATTCAACATTTTCCAATTTTACTGCTCCAGCCGTATGTTCCTTTTCTCCGCCACTGGAATTAGTCATTTCCAAATCGGCTCCGCTCTCACTCGTGTCCTGGTTGGGCCCGTCGCCTACACGGTCGCCCTCTGGCGGAGTGGTTGCCACAACCGCAGTGCCAGTCCCCGGGTAAGGCATCCCCTTTCCCTCAAAACCCGACAGGTCGCGCTCTAAGCCCTTAACGATGTCGGCGGGCGGCGAGTCCCTCCAGTCGCCGTTAGGGTGTGCCTCCGGCACCTCCGCGGCCACTACCCCCTCTCCCCGACAGGTGCAGGTCGACATGTCGCCCTCCTCTCCGCTAGGAGTGCTGTAAGCCGCTTAGTTCCCGTCCACACCTTACGGGGCGCTAGTGGCGGTATACATAGTGTAAGATCCTGCCGCGCAGCGGCAGCACAATGCACCCTATATTCCAAGGACGCCCCCAAAGGACAAGATGGCGCTAGCCCACGCTAACAAGAGACACCGATTTTAGCACGTATAACTCCCTAATAACAGAGTCCCACGCTTTGCTATCATAAATCGAGGTGCCAGAGTGCTTCAGGCATTCACTCTTCTTACCTTTACTGGCAGTTAAAGCTCATGACGTCGAGAGACCGCAACAAGCGAGGAGCGCACACGAACACACCTCAACACGGCAACCAGTGCTGCCAACTACTACTACTACTACTACTACTACTACCACTACTACTACTACTACTACTACTACTACTACTACTAATAATAATAATAATAATAATAATAATAATAATAAAACATTACATGATATCAATTACAACATGGTATCAACTACATAAAATTTAACAACATTAGTACATTTTATACTTAAAACTTTAAATGGTGAGGAGGAGGAGGCAGGTTTTGACCAGTTTCTTTCTATTTGTCTACCTAGTCCTACTGCAGTACCTAAAGCATTTAGTAAATTCAGAGAACATTGCCCCGGACTCAAAATTATCTACCTCCGGCTCTGGTGTTGAGTGTACCGAATTACTTTCCGTGATTTGTAAAAATCATCAAATTCGTTTATCACCAAACGGTACATATAATACGTTCCTATAGCTCTGCACAAATTATGGTATCCAATCAGTACGGATACCCTTATTAACAAAGTAAAAATAGTTATAGTTACCTTTTTTTCAAACGTGTATCTTGCAATCTACTCGAAGTCAGAAGCTTTGCAAGTGTTCAACTTTAAAGCTTTAGTCTGCTAATCTTTAATCTACTAAAATCGAAAGGTCTCTAGATTCCCACGGCAAAAAAATATAACCTCTGTTATAATTAAATGCTGACCATTCCCCTTCGTCCCCGTTTTAAAACTACTAAATAAAAAAAAATATCGAAAAGAAATACATTTTGTCTCAAGAAGGTAAAACTGCCCAAAATTACAAATAATGTTTAAAAAAATCAAAATAATGTATTGATGTGCACTCTTGCCGATGACCTCTATCAGACGTTCCCTTTGGAATCTACTTGGCTAGTGGTATCTAGTTTTAAGACCAAAACCGTAGACTCATAACTGCAGTGTTTTTAATTTTAAAATACTATTGAATGAAAAAAGTGTTTCAATTTTTTAAATATTTTAAATATTAGTAAATTTATGAAACAAATTTGTGTTCATATCAAGTCTCATTTTCGCTAATCTTTTTTTCGTATATTTATTTTCTTCTTCCAGCTTGGAATGATTGTTACTCATATATATATATATATATATATATATATATATATATATATATATATATATATATATATATATATATATTTAATATTAAGAAAGGGCTCTTGCTTCTTCAAAGGATCTTTTCCAACGGGCCAACCGCTTGCCCGTCGCCAGCTGCCACGCCCCCCGCCAAATAGAGCGCCGTTTGCAGCAGACTTATTTACGACACGCCGCCCTCTCGGCGTTTGCCCGTCGCACGCCCCTCGGCGACTGGCGATCCGCAGGAAAGACCTTTACCCCTCCCCTCTTCGAGGAGCCCCCGCGCACTTAGCAAAACAATGACCGCCCGCCTCTTGGCCCGGTGACAGACCCTGCCCGCCGGCCATCCGCCACGCGCCCGCGCAAGGAATCTCCCTTCAACACTTCCGGAAATCCCAGAGGTATTGTTTATAGCTCACCCGTCGCCGGCTGCCGATCACGGCGCCGAAGAATTATGTTTCCGAAAACAAAGCCGCCTGAACACGTGTTCGGGCAGCTGCATGAGATGCTTCCAGAATGAGAGAGAAAGAGTGAGAGAGAGAGAGAGAGAGAGAGAGAGAGAGAGAGAGAGAGAGAGACTGGAAAATTCCAGAAACAGTGCATCCCTATTGGGTGACAAAATTGCAACGCATATAGTTTCGGCCTATGAGACATCCGTGAGGGAAGGGGCAACGCTACGGATCCTGAGACGTTTTCGGGAAGGGGAAACGGAGGCGAGCTCGGCCGGGAGCTGAGTAGAGACAAACATTACCCGACAGATTACACAAAAGATTACACTAGAGATTGCTTTACAAGACTTTTTCTCGATCGCGACTTATAGAAACATTGCATTACAGAACTTTGCCATCGATCGCGACTTAGCATTACATTAAAAGAACTTTGCTACCGATCGCGACTGAGAGAAACATTACATTAATGATCGGGACTTGTAGGAGAAAAGATTAGTGGCTCTTAGTTATGACTCGGTGGAGTGAGAAACATTGTTCATTTCGGCTCGTAGGGCTAACCTTTGCCACCGAGCGCGATTTTGCACCGAACCTAAGACCCGTGCAGACTACGAGTCAATCTGCGTTCGCCGCTTAGAGACGTTTCGGGCCCATTCAAGCCCGCATTACGCCCGGCCGGCGCCCGTGTGTCCTCGAGCTGACTCTGAGCCCGCCCGCCTTTGACGACTCCGAGCCGCACCACGCCGCCAACCATCGCCAGAGCGAGGGTGAATCACTAGACGAGGGCAGCCATCCAGCCGGTCTGCGGAGGCGCCGACAAACAGCGGCGATAATCCGGTATTTAAGCGGAGATGAACTCTCTTCCCTGATATATATATATATATATATATATATATATATATATATATATATATATATATATATATCAACATCTAACAAAAACTTTAGCCACAGCAACGCGTGGCCGGGTCAGCTAGTATATATATATATATATATATATATATATATATATATATATATATATATATATATATACTAGCTGACCCGGCCACGCGTTGCTGTGGCTAAAGTTTTTGTTATATTACATTATAGTAAACAATCTAAGAGGAACAATAAGAGAACATCAGTCACGGAGTCCACTATGCTTTTTCACACAGATGGTATTTGTAAAAAAATATGGTGATCTCCTTATTTGACTTTCTACTACTATAACCCTTTAGTACAATGAAATTATTTACCAATAAAGACGAAAATATTGATGTTGGTATACAAATTCACTGGATTGAGATTTGGAGGGGAAGTACGTTGAACACAATTAATTAAAATGTTCTTACACTTGATATTAAGCAGAAATCAATAGGTACAAAATAAAAATTTATCAGATTTATTATTTCCATTTAATTTGTATAACAAATATAAGTACTATTCAATTATAAATACTTTCAAATTCAATTTAATTTAACACCAATCGGTGCACAATGTTTTTGGTTAACCTGTCTTTAGCTAACACAAATAGATTAGACGGTTTCCCAACACGTGAACACGCAACATATAGTTGCCCATGAGAAAAACATGGATTTTCCAAATCTAAATCACAAATGGACATTGTTTGACCTTGAGATTTATTTATAGAAATGACGAAAGCTACACGAATTGGAAACTGTAGCCTTTTGAAGGGTATGGTAGAATCTGATGGTATCATCGGAATACGTGGCAGCAGGACCACTTTTCCTTTAAACTTCCCAGCCAAAATGGTTGCTTCAAGAATGTTTCCGGTGATCTTTTTGATGACCAAACGCGTACCGTTACATAATTGAGGTGGATTCAAATTACGGAGGAGAATAATAGGGGAACCAATCTTTAATCGAAGATTATGTGGTGGCATTCCAGGGATATCTAATGAATTTAAAAATTCAATCGGAAAATTTACACTTTCATTTTCATCAACAACAGTATCGATTGATTTAAAAGACATCATATCGCCTGGTAATAACTGTTGTATCTGGAAGTTAATTTCGTCAACATCAACGTTTTTGGCTGCCAAAATCGCCCGTTGACTAAGCCATTCATGATTCAAATAATTATTCTGTATATCCGGGAAAATACTCTGAATCAATTCATTTTTATCCTGAACAACAGTGCAAAATTTATCTGGTAGTTTAATGCATTGCGTATTTGGTTGCAGTTCTATTTTACCGTTCCCAATATCTAGTAGTTGTTCGGAAAATATTTGTGCTGATGGATCATTTTGCAATTGTACTCGCATATTTATGGTCAATCGAAGTGTTTCAACACTTCGCCATAAGAATGATTGTTTCAAACATGCATTAATCTCATCCGCGAAAGTAGAGCGAGGTATAACCGGTAAGGTCTGCCGGAAGTCACCAGACAAAAGTAAGATAGCACCACCGAAAAGTTTATTATTGCTGTTTAAATCTTGCATAGTTCTGTTTAATGCTTCAAGTGAATATTTGTGTGCCATTGTGCACTCATCCCAAATTATTATAGAACTCTTCCGCAACACTGCAGCTATTCCACTATTCTTTTTGATGTTACACATTGCATCTGGTTTATTATGAACGTCCAATGGCAGCTTGAATGTTGAATGTGCTGTTCGCCCACCATCCAGTAAAGTAGCCGCAATGCCTGACGATGCTACTGCTAATGCGATTTTTTGTTGCGACCGTATTTTGGCAAGAATCAACGATATTAAAAATGTCTTACCGGTTCCACCGGGTGCATCCAAGAAAAAAAAACGCCTTGTTCAGCAGCAACAGCCAGCATAATCCGATCATAAATAATTTTTTGTTCTGCTGTCAGTAATGGTTCACTGTTCATGATAATTGTTGCTAAACTTTAATGGTCATATTGATTTTCTAGTTGTAAATCGGTATTGACTAAGTCGGTGGCTGGACGATTAGGTGATGGCATACCATAATGATTAAGTGGTAAATTTGAAATAAGAACACATAAATCCTCGATCAAGACCAATGCTTCATTGTACATCTCTGGTGTATAATCTATGTTTTGCCATTGATTCGTTTGTCTAATTCGGTGAAATATGTCTTCTGTCATACAATTTTTATATTTTTCCCACAAAGTTTGTGCTTGCGAGGGATAACATGTCGTCAAAATAATTGCAAACAACTGACGAATGTTATTCGGTGTTGATGTCAACGCAAATTTTAGTTGCCCCAAATGACGTCATTTGGAAGCAAGAATTAAATTTGCGTATCTTACGCAAAAATAATTTGGAATCATCTGAATTGCCAGTAAGAAGGGATAATAAAGGCTCCGGCGGAGCGGGTAGAGGTGACAGCACAACTTTTCCTGATGCGCAGCACATGCCGGCTGCTTCATTCCGAAATTTCAATGCCTGACAATATTGACATACTTTATCCATTCCACCGATAGCAATTTTTGAATGCGCCGAGTAGTTAATATCTGGTGCATATTCAAAGGCAAGCCGAACGAATGATGCACGTGTTAATGAGCGGCTGATCCGTTGCCTTTGTCGATCTAGTCCTCGTATTGTAGCTATGTTTCGTTCTCGTGCCGCTCTTGTTCTCGTAATATTCTGTTGCAGACGTTCGTCACGCTGTTCTTGAGATTCTTGTGTACGACTTTCTGCAGTCCTGATTCTTTGAGCTGCATTTCTTGTTTCGATTTGTTCTGGTAATTGCTGAGCTCTTTCAACACGTTTGCGTCGTGACCCTTTGCTGCTCGCGTTGTTGAGGTTAGATTTTTTCGGTGGCATTTGACTGAAAATAATAATAATCGTTTAAATATTAGAAAGAGGAACTGAAAAACATGTTATCATAGCACATTGAAATAATAAGTGCAAAATAATTTTAAATGGAGGTTAAATAATCTTAATATATATAAATCTCGTGTCACAATGTTCTTATGATGTTCTCTTGAATACGTACGTTCGAATGTTTCGTTCTCGTGCCGCTCTTGTTCTCGTAATATTCTGTTGCAGACGTTCCTCACGCTGTTCTTGAGATTCTTGTGTACGACTTTCTGCAGTCCTGATTCTTTGAGCTGCATTTCTTGTTTCGATTTGTTCTGGTAATTGCTGAGCTCTTTCAACACGTTTGCGCCGTGACCCTTTGCTGCTCGCGTTGTTGAGGTTAGATTTTTTCGGTGGCATTTGACTGAAAATAATAATAATCGTTTAAATATTAGAAAGAGGAACTGAAAAACATGTTATCATAGCACATTGAAATAATAAGTGCAAAATAATTTTAAATGGAGGTTAAATAATCTTAATATATATAAATCTCGTGTCACAATGTTCTTATGATATTCTCTTGAATACGTTCGTTACACTGTTCTTGAGATTCTTGTGCATGACCTTCTGCTGTCCTGATTCTTGGAGCTGATTTTTTACCATAGCAGCGCCATCTATTGATTACTTACTCAACCCAGTCGAAAGGTGTCGACATCTGTTAGAATCATTTGGAGTTAACAGATAATTGTGACTGTCAAATAATAACAGACAAATAATTGACGATGATACCATCAGATTCTCTGGGGTATCTTTCGCAGGGTCTCTTTCGTGGTGAAAGCCACAGCAACGCGTGGCCGGGTCAGCTAGCTGATTGTTGTAATCTTATCTTAATATATATAAATCTCGTGTCACAATGTTTGTCCTCAATGGACTCCTAAACCACTTAACCTATTATAATAAAATTCGCACACCATGTGCAGTTCGATACAACTTGAAAGATAGGATAGTTTAAATCTCAAATTATAGTCGCAATTTTAATTTATTGCTAATTATTTGTCTGTTATTATTTGACAGTCACAATTATCTACAATTATTACAACAATTAATTAGCAATTATTCAGACAAATAATTAGCAATAAATTAAAATTGCGACTATAATTTGAGATTTAAACTATCCTATCTTTCAAGTTGGATCGAACTGCACATGGTGTGCGAATTTTAGTATAATCGGTTAAGTGGTTTAGGAGTCAATTGAGGACAAACATTGTGACACGAGATTTATATATATTAAGATATATATATATATATATATGTATGGGTAATTCCACGCCAACTCCACATTGCATCACACCAACCCATCTCAGATCGAAAAATTAAAGTTATTTTCTTATTTCTTATGCCAAGATAAGCCCAAATTTAAATTTTCAACCATTTCTGATGTAAATAGCGTTTGTGAGAACAATTATCGATTTTTCGCGATTTTCAAGCATTTTACAGCATCTTTTTATAATTATCCATTATTTCGATATTTTTTAATGAAAAAATATGTTTAAACTACTATTTTTATAGGAAATTTTCCGCAGAATTCGAATCTGTTAATGAAAATATTGATTTGTTTTTCTTAATATGACAAAAATTGAAATTTATGATTTTTATTACTTTATTTTCAAAAATTAATTTTAGTATTACAGTACAATTAAAAAGTTAGTTTCTTATGCTTAAAGTACGTGCAAATAAGTGTACATTACGGTACAGGAAAAATTTTTTTGGGGAAATAGTGTTTAAAAGAGTTAAACGCAAGAAATACAATAAAATCTCTTTTCTAAATGTGTTTTATCATTTTTAAATAACCTGTTAGTATTTTCTACTACTTTTAGACTGTTTGGATGACTTCGGTGGTGTAAAACAGTTTTTAATAAAATGTGCGTCCTGAACTTTTTTGGGAAATACGTTTTACATGAGTTAAAATTTTAAAAAATCGTGAATAATTAATCGATTATTATTGTTAAAGCAGATTAAATTATAAATAGTACAAACAAATTTATAAATAGGCACTTAAAAACTTTTTGATAAAAGTTTTCATTTATTACAATTTTTAGTTGAATAATAAAACATTGTTATTTATAAAATTATTAAAATTAATCTTTTATTTTCTTATTTCATTTTCTTGTTATTAATTAAATCAAACACCAAAGAACAGTGTTCTTGAGTACTTATTGTTTTACATTGAATAATATGCTCAGAGTAAGGAACAAATTCATGCAAATTGCGAGTACCCGGAATTGTAAATACTTTTTCAGTTTTGTTTCGATTCCGATATTCATCGACTTCAGCTTTTCTAATAATTTCACAATGGATGTTTTTAATATGTGCTTTACAAAATTCTAATAATTTGTCAATATCTGTGATTTGATTTTGACGACGTCTACGCAAGCTTTCTTTTGTTACCTCTCTCTTAACAGTTGCACCCACTCCATCGTTCTCCGTTTTCCCATGAGAGGTAGCAAAAAATGTCCAGGTAGCATCAATACTATACAATTTTGTATGTCTACAGAGATGTAATAAGTTATAACAATTTTTGTATTGTCCGGGACATCCATCGCTGAAATAGTTAATTTTTTGCACGTTTGGAATATTTTCCTTTATATAATTAACAATTTTATTTTGAAAAATATGAACAATTTGAACATCATGTTTTAAAACATCATGTTTTACTCAGAACTTATTTTGAAATTATTATTAAAGCTTAACCTCCTTGTGGCATGGAAATGTTCTTTGTCAGCAGAGTGGCAAGTACAGCACTCAGGGCTCAGGGCCAGTGTTTCTACCTACGGGAACGCCCCTCCATTCACGTCTCCTTCGGTTTGATTAAGATTAGTGAGACACACACAGTACACATTCCTGCAGTTAGAAACACTGCTCAGGGCCCCTATATTTGAAATTATCTTGCGATCACGCGCCAGATTCTGAACATAGCCATGTATAATTTAAATGTTTAATACGTTCATAGGTTCATTCTCCAACATTTTTTTACTTTTTCTATGGCGTAATGAGTATTTCTTTCAATTTCGTACAGTATCATGAAGAGAGGTATTTTCTTCCGATATAACGATAAAAATCGATTAATTTTTCACGATTTTTTAAAATTTTAACTCATGTAAAACGTATTTCCCAAAAAAGTTCAGGACGCACATTTTATTAAAAACTGTTTTACACCACCGAAGTCATCCAAACAGTCTAAAAGTAGTAGAAAATACTAACAGGTTATTTAAAAATGATAAAACACATTTAGAAAAGAGATTTTATTGTATTTCTTGCGTTTAACTCTTTTAAACACTATTTCCCCAAAAAACTTTTTCCTGTACCGTAATGTACACTTATTTTCACGTACTTTAAGCATAAGAAACTAACTTTTTAATTGTACTGTAATACTAAAATTAATTTTTGAAAATAAAGTAATAAAAATCATAAATTTCAATTTTTGTCATATTAAGAAAAAAATTCAATATTTTCATTAACAGATTCGAATTCTGCGGAAAATTTCCTATAAAAATAGTAGTTTAAACAGATTTTTTCATTAAAAAATATCGAAATAATGGATAATTATAAAAAGATGCTGTAAAATGCTTGAAAATCACGAAAAATCGATAATTGTTCTCACAAACGCTATTTACATCAGAAATGGTTGAAAATTTAAATTTGGGCTTATCTTGGCATAAGAAATAAGAAAATAACTTTAATTTTTCGATCTGAGATGGGTTGGTGTGATGCAATGTGGAGTTGGCGTGGAATTACCCGTATATATATTAAAACTGATTACCTTGATTATCCAATGCATTATCGATTCCTTCAGGAGACCCATCCGTTCCTTCAGGGTCTCCTGAAGGAATCGATAATGCATTGGATAATCAAGGTAATCAGTTTGAATCAGCACAAATACAATTTATTCATGAACTAATGTAATATACACCTGATCAAATACACAAATGTTCTCTGCCCTGGTACCAAGGATCTATTTACCATCTGATTTTATCATATGTGGGGCCCCTATGAATACCTCTTTGTAGTCGCTGCTCGCCTACGGCGACAGCGGCCGGTGGCCTTCACCGCAGCCCGGCGCCCCCCGGGCGGTTGATGTTGCAAGCACGTGCCTCGTCGGCCTGCGATGGCGGCGACGAGAGTTCCTCGGCTCCAGCCCTTGGTGTTTCCGCGTGCAGTTCACTCACGCACACACAGCATCTTGGTGATGTCCATATCGTTCCAGCGGAGTGCTCGAATTACGTTTCCGCACCGTTTCTTGATTACTATTCACTTTCCTATCGTAACTGCGGCGCACGTGGTCACTGGTCGCACCGGCATCGATTACACTACGCACAGTTTTATTGTTCCTTTCACTGTGCTTGATGGCATGTACACGATCAATAGTTTTCTACAAACCAAACTCTCCCAAGTTCCAGTTTATCGGCTTATGATAAACTTTTCTATACTCTTGCACTGTTTCATTTCCTGCGCAGCGGCGATGTCTTACCCCGCTCGCAACCAACCGACTTCTCTCCAATTGCCCAATTCTCCAACTGACTCTCGGCTCGTAACGGCCGTATTCTCGTTCCCACGATGTGCTCGCGGCGGCGGCGGCGGACAGTCCCCTCCCGTCTCCGGTCGTTCACTCCTGCCGCTTATGCCGCGCAGTTCAAAATGAGTTGCAGTGATTATGCTCAATGTTAAATACAATTTGCATATAGACACGCTCCGCGTTTCAATATATATATATATATATATATATATATATATATATATATATATATATATATATATATATATTGTGGCGAAATGGGATTATACAACCCCATAACACCACAGTTTCGCCGGCATAAACGTTTACAAGCAGCGAGAAGAGCGGCCGAAAACAATAGTAGCAAAACGCGCAGCCTGGTATCCGTTGCTCGTACTAGTCGCCGCGAACTATCAAGCCACGTTTTTGCTGGTGGAAGGCACAAGTAGGAGAAATAATCCCCACCACGCCGAATTTCCCCAGCCTGCGCCAATAAATACGCAAACGCGGAAGCGAGAGCTCTCTTTTGTCGCCATCTCGCCTGGAGTTAACATCTCTTCTGCTAGCACGCGTCGGGTCAGCAACTCTTCTTGTAAGGTACCGCTTGGCAAGTGTGCAGATTTTATCAGAGCGTTAGATTAGTTAGAAATTGCCGCAACGACTGTTCAGAATAGGAGTGTACGGCGTTGCGAAACGTCTAGCTAGTCATCCGCGCAGTAGTCAGGAATTAGAGAAATATTCTTCTATTAACTAATGCGGGAAGTAAAAGTGTGCCCGTTCTCAGGAAAGCTCTGAAAGTTCTTGATTAACAGAATAAAGTTAGGAACGAGCGAAGTACTTGCACTGGCAGTTAGGGAAGTGCAAGGGACATTTTCTGCAAATTGGGCGTAATCGAAGGCGGTAGCAGCCGTGGGAGGAGAAGAAACCGATTAGTGGAAACGGAAGAATACGCGGGTCGACCGGGAGAAGACGACGACCGAGGAAAGGACGCAAGAGGACATCGAAGGCAACGCAGAACTTCGGAATCGAACAACGCGTTGCGGAACGCAGCACGCTGTTTCAAGGTTGAAAGACGGACAGTTTCGAGGTAACCTGTAGAACTACGAAATTAGGTCAAGTTCACGTCGGCAGGGAAAGAACAGTTTCAGAAATGTTAAAGATTGAGGACACGGATGTTAATAATTTGTAGCTTGGGAGTGGGAGATTTAATGCGTAATTACTTGCCTTTAACCATTCTATTGTAGCAGCCATTATTCTGTTACCAGCACTTATAATTTAAAGATAAATTGAGAGTAGTGCGCTTGCCCACAGGTGAATTATTGTATGTAAAATTTTGAAAAGGCAAGAGATTGTAAATTAGGTTTAGTTTCACATGCAATTGTAATTAGAATAATTTAAATTTAGACGTAGTGAATTTTCAAAGGGAATTCCCAGTACTGGTCAAAGAAATTGCTTCAGAAAATTAGTTCTGAACAAAACTAAGTGTTCATTTGTTGAATAGGCTGTCAAAGTTGCTTATTTGTGTTTATTTAATCATTTTTGGAAGTGTAATTCTATGTGTGATTTGTTTTTCGTTGTTATCAATTCATGCCACAGAATTTTGAGTGAATTATATGCTCGTTTATGTGTGATTTGTGTGACTTTTATTGTGTCAAGGGTTCAGACCTTTCTCGTACCCCAAAGATCCTGCTTCCTGAGATTCTAAGCTCGCTTCACGAGCATAATATCTTAACGACTTGCTTACAGTGCATGCGGCGGTGTCTGCAGAAGGTACAAAGTGTGTACGATAGGTAAGGCGGTTAGATATTTTGGCGCCCATTACGTGCGGCAGCGATCGATTGAAATCGAGCAAGCAAAGGTGAACCCTAGACACAATAAACGAGCATTTTGTGGTATTTACTAGGCTGTGTACTGTGTTTTCTTTTCAGCAAGTGCTTTTCTGTGTACAGTGAAGTGTTGTATAGTGCATTGTATTGTGATTTTGGAAGGGAAGTGCATTTTGTATTAGAAAGGTAAAAGGCAAACGCAAAGCATTAGAATGGCAGGCAGTAAGGAATATAGGGAACCGAGGCAGATTAGGAGTGACGAGGACAGTGAGGGCGACGCGGGGGACGAGATACTTCGTAGGATGGAAAATTTAGGGTTGCACGAGGCAGAAGTACGTGAGCCGACCGCGGATCGCACCGAGTCAGCGGAGACTACGCCAGAACAACCGTCGCAACGCACGCAAGAAGATACGATGAAAACATTAATGCAGGCATTGTTAGGGAATTTTGCGCGACACATCGGAATACAAGTAGAAAATCAAGGGCGAAGAATTGACGAGCGGATGCAAAAAGTATCAGAGGAACAATCGCGAAAAACAGAGGAGCAAGGGGAAAAATTAGCAGCAGAAATCAAAAAACAGTCGCGAAAATCAGAGGAGCTAGTGCAAAAATTAGCAGTAGAAACCAAAGAACAGTCTGAAAAATTAGCAGTCGAAATCAAAGAACAGTCGCGAAAATCAGAGGAACAAGTGCAAAAATTAGCAGTAGAAATTAAAGAACAATCGCGGAAATCAGAGGAGCAAGTACAAAAATTAGCCGAGAAAATTGACGACCAGACCAAGATTTTCAATGAAAAATTCGAGCAATTTCAACAGTCCATAATGTCTGAAGTAGTTGTTAAATGCGATGAGCTTCGGGGAGAGATCGCGGTGCAAGTAGCAACATGCACTCAGTTAATTGAGGAAAAGCACGCAGAAGTCGGAGCGAGAATTGATTCGATGTCTACGGAAATCGAAAAGAAAGATGAAGAGAATAGGGCACGTGTCGGGGAAATACAAAATGAAGTCCAGGAAGTCCGCGGCAAGGTTACAGAAATTAGTGCGGATTCGAAACAAGTCGAAGCGCAAGTAATACAGAAACTAGAAGAACAAGAACGTAAAATTCAGGAACTGCGGGAAATAGCGGAAAGTAAAGTAGAAGGAGGGGGAGCATGCCGAGGAGGCAACATTAATGTACCAGCATCGCTTAGATTCTCAGGCCATCCAAACGAGAATCCGAATGCTTTTATTAAATCGTTGCAGAGCTTTTTCGTGCTTTCGAATGTTCGCGAAGCACACAAAACTTTATTATTGCATCAAGCGCTAGAAGGCAATGCAAAAGCGTGGTTAGAAACGTTATGCCCAATGCCAAATTCATTTGACGAATTTGTAGTGAGGTTCCTAGACCGTTACTGGGGAAAGGAACAGCAGATGAACTTCAAAATTTCGTTAATGAGCGGGTATTACCGTACCTCTAGCGGAACCATGCGAGACTACGCAGCACGAAAAATAGCAGCATTGAAAATGTGCTCTCCTCCCGTAGCGGACGAAGAAATAATTTGCATTCTCACAAGACATTTTCCGCTAAGCATCCAGAATTTGTTACGCAGCGTTGATGTAAAAGATGTGGAAAAATTTCAAATTTTGTTAGGCAATTATGATTTGACGTTTGAAAACATGAACCAAACTCCGAAGACGACGAAATCAAATATCAACGCGATGCAAGTTATTCAAGATACGGTAGTTTCATCGTCGAAGAAAGGAGGGGGCAAAAGTCAAGGTGGATCTCGACAGCATAGGCCGGACGGAGCGCAAAGAAATGGCGAGACAGCAGGTGTGGAAGTGCGCGGCCAAGGTTACGACGACGAGCGAGCAGGTACGAGCAGGAACGTGAACAACTTGCAGCGGGCGAGGTCACGGAGTCCGCGAAATGAAATCGCTAGAAATCGAACGGGACCGGGAAACACGCCAAGTTCGAGTTGAAAAGGGGTCCCAAAACGAACAAAAATTACGACAAACACGCGATCCCTATAACTGCAAACCGAATTACGAATAATGGAGAAAATTTATGGGAAAACTGGAAGCCGAGAAAAGGGGAGAAATGTCCCGTGATTGAAATTAGTTGCGCTGGTGTGCATAGTAAGGCATTGGTAGACACCGGATCAATTAAATCTGTGATATCGGAAGAGTTGTACGAAGAGCTAGTAAGCAGGAAAATAAACGTCTTGGAATTACCAACCAATAATACTCGAATGGTAGATGCATGGGGGCGGAAATCTCATCCAGTGAGGAAACAAGTAATGGTAGAAGTAACAATTAGAGGGAAAAGGTTTGATATAATTTGTTTGGTGGTGAAGAAATTAATTTACCCATTAATTATCGGTGTGGATTTTTTGGCGGAACATGGCGCTATTATCGACATAGGAGAAAAGCAAGTTCTGATCAACGGAGAAAATGTTTGGGAGGAAGATGAAAGTCAGGAGGCGCGAAATGCACATGTAGATGAGGGAGACGAATCAGAAGAATTCGCAGAAATCGAAATGTGTAGCGTACAAATGGAGGAGAATGAAATAAAGGAAGAAATAAGGTAGAAAATAATGGAGCAAGAAAAGTTGAGGGTTGATCAGAAAAATGCATTGTACGAAATGTTGATAAGCGTCAAGGATGTCTTCAAAAATCACAACGAACCGGTAAAGGGATATGAGTTTCGGATCGAGCTGACGGACTCGCGACCATTTAAAGCGAAGAATTATCCTATCCCCATAGCCTACCGTGACGAAGTGAGAAAACTAATAAACGAGATGATTCAGGAGGGAGTCATTAGAAAAGCGACTACGGCGTACACTAATCCAATTCTTGTCGTGAAAAAGAAAGATGGAAGTTTACGCCTATGTTTAGATGCAAGACGATTAAACGCCGTGACGGTGCCGTACCGTGATGTACCACCAAGGATCGCAGACATGCTGTTAAATTTTGGTGGGCATGAATGGTTCACCAGCACAGATTTCCGCCATGCCTACTGGCAGATGCCGATTGCACAAGAGGACCAGCAGTATACGGGCTTCACGTTCGACGGTATAACGTTCGTATTCAAACGCGTACCGTTCGGACTGAAAAACAGTGGAGCAGCGTTAATACAATGTTTAGATAGTATCCTACAGAAAGTTATAGAAAGACGGGAGACGTTATACGTGGACGATTTAATAATCCAATCCAGGACTTTTAAGGAACATGTAGAAGATTTAAAAATGATTTTCCAGACTTTGATCGAAAACAATCTCACGCTGAATTTGAACAAAACTTATTTTTGTGTCGAAAAGTTCGATTTCCTGGGTTACGAAGTCTCAAGAGAAGGGGTAAAAATGAAGAAAGATAAAGCCAACGAAATCGACGATATCCCGGCACCAAAGAACGTCAAACAGCTGAGAAGTTTATTAGGAATGTTGAACTACTATAGCCGATTCTGCCCTAACTACGCCTTGGTCGTCGCGCCACTCTACGATCTCCTCAGGAAAAATCGGGAATGGGCATGGGAAATCGAGCATCAAAAAGCATTCAACGAGGTCAAAGCAATGTTCAGGAACTCGTGCGTCATCGCACACCCAGATTTTTCGGAACCGATGATCCTCCAGACGGATAGTAGCGCTTACGGCATCGCAGCTGTACTTCTTCAAAAACAGGGCGAAGAGTACAAAATCATCCAGCTGGTAAGCAAGTCGCTGCGAGGACCCCAGCTTCGCTACTCCGTCACGGAGAAGGAAACCTACGGAGTAGTGTGGTCCGTGATGAAATTACGGCAATATTTGACCGGCCGAACTTTTATTATTCGGACGGACCACAAATCTTTAACGTTCCTGAACAGATGCTTCACTGAGAACGACCGCTTGAAACGATGGATCATCTGGCTCCAGCAGTTCGATTTCCAAATACAACACTGCCCAGGCAGAGAGAATAAATTGCCCGATTTCCTGAGCAGATACGGAAAGGAGGTTGAGGACAAATCAAGAGCAGAAACTCGGTTGGTAGTCGCGCCGATTGATTTGAAAGTCCCGCAACAACTACAGTGGGAATGGAGCAACGTTATAGCATGGCAAGAGCAGGATGAAAATATGGCGGAGATCATGCGCATCAAGGAGGGAAGAGCAGACAATTCGCCACTTAAGCAGCAGCACGATCAAGATCCTGAGAAAAGGCACGTAGTGGATGGTCTACTAACGATTCGCGTACGTCGTCAACCACCCACGTACCGGATATGGATCCCTAAGAGTAAAGTAGACGATCTAATAGGGTACGTGCATTGCAAGAATGGCCACTACGGGGCCAACAAGATCTTGATCCATATACAAGAATTGTGCTACTGGAAGGGGATGGCGCGAGACGTACGGCGCGTAGTAAGCAAGTGCAATACTTGCTTAACTACCAAACACCCAAATCGGAAGTACGCCGGCGCCATGCACAATATCATCCCTGCAGGGCGAAATGATCTCCTGGCCATCGACATCTACGGGCCCTTGCCAAGAACAACAAACGGGAATAAATATGTGTTAGTAATGATCGATGTGTTCTCAAAGTTTACAAGGGTGTATCCGATTAACAAGACCAACGCGACCAATTGTTTGCACCAAATTGAGAAGCACTTCGAGATTGCCGGTGCGTACTCGCGAATACTCAGCGACCACGGGACGCAATTCACGAGTACTAAATACCAGAACGCATTACGGGAGAAAGGCATAACACCTATTTATTCCAGCATCCGACATCCCCAATCAAATCCATCTGAACGGGTGATGAAGGAGCTGTCCCGTTTGTTCAGAACGTACTGCTCCGAAAACCACAGTGAATGGAATCAATTAATTCCATATTTAAATATCTAGATGAATCGGGTTCATCACGATAGCATTGGAACGACACCATGGGAGGCGCATTTCGGAAGAAAACCGCCGCACACCTTGGAAATGCTAGACAGAGAGGAGGTAACGGGAAATCCGCCAGTTGTCACCGATGAACAGATTCTCCAGAAACTTCGTCAGTCGGCCGAAGAACGGAAGCGGAAAGAGAAGAAGAAGCCCTACCAATTTATCGTGAACCAGCAAGTATTGTTGAGGACACCCAGGATGTCAAATCCTCAATTAAGATTGTTCGCCAAATTCTTTAAGCTATACGAAGGCCCGTACGAGATTCAAAGCATAATTGCCCCGAATGTCGCCAGACTCGTCGATCAGGGTGGAGAGATCAACGGCGACTACAATTTCTACAATCTCCGGCCCGCTTAAGATTTTATTTCGACGCCGAAAAAAATCTTAAGAAGAGAAGGAGGGGGCAATGTGGCGAAATGGGATTATACAACCCCATAACACCACAGTTTCGCCGGTATAAACGTTTACAAGCAGCGAGAAGAGCGGCCGAAAACAATAGTAGCAAAACGCGCAGCCTGGTATCCGTTGCTCGTACTAGTCGCCGCGAACTATCAAGCCACGTTTTTGCTGGTGGAAGGCACAAGTAGGAGAAATAATCCCCACCACGCCGAATTTCCCCAGCCTGCGCCAATAAATACGCAAACGCGGAAGCGAGAGCTCTCTTTTGTCGCCATCTCGCCTGGAGTTAACATCTCTTCTGCTAGCACGCGTCGGGTCAGCAACTCTTCTTGTAAGGTACCGCTTGGCAAGTGTGCAGATTTTATCAGAGCGTTAGATTAGTTAGAAATTGCCGCAACGACTGTTCAGAATAGGAGTGTACGGCGTTGCGAAACGTCTAGCTAGTCATCCGCGCAGTAGTCAGGAATTAGAGAAATATTCTTCTATTAACTAATGCGGGAAGTAAAAGTGTGCCCGTTCTCAGGAAAGCTCTGAAAGTTCTTGATTAACAGAATAAAGTTAGGAACGAGCGAAGTACTTGCACTGGCAGTTAGGGAAGTGCAAGGGACATTTTCTGCAAATTGGGCGTAATCGAAGGCGGTAGCAGCCGTGGGAGGAGAAGAAACCGATTAGTGGAAACGGAAGAATACGCGGGTCGACCGGGAGAAGACGACGACCGAGGAAAGGACGCAAGAGGACATCGAAGGCAACGCAGAACTTCGGAATCGAACAACGCGTTGCGGAACGCAGCACGCTGTTTCAAGGTTGAAAGACGGACAGTTTCGAGGTAACCTGTAGAACTACGAAATTAGGTCAAGTTCACGTCGGCAGGGAAAGAACAGTTTCAGAAATGTTAAAGATTGAGGACACGGATGTTAATAATTTGTAGCTTGGGAGTGGGAGATTTAATGCGTAATTACTTGCCTTTAACCATTCTATTGTAGCAGCCATTATTCTGTTACCAGCACTTATAATTTAAAGATAAATTGAGAGTAGTGCGCTTGCCCACAGGTGAATTATTGTATGTAAAATTTTGAAAAGGCAAGAGATTGTAAATTAGGTTTAGTTTCACATGCAATTGTAATTAGAATAATTTAAATTTAGACGTAGTGAATTTTCAAAGGGAATTCCCAGTACTGGTCAAAGAAATTGCTTCAGAAAATTAGTTCTGAACAAAACTAAGTGTTCATTTGTTGAATAGGCTGTCAAAGTTGCTTATTTGTGTTTATTTAATCATTTTTGGAAGTGTAATTCTATGTGTGATTTGTTTTTCGTTGTTATCAATTCATGCCACAGAATTTTGAGTGAATTATATGCTCGTTTATGTGTGATTTGTGTGACTTTTATTGTGTCAAGGGTTCAGACCTTTCTCGTACCCCAAAGATCCTGCTTCCTGAGATTCTAAGCTCGCTTCACGAGCATAATATCTTAACGACTTGCTTACAGTGCATGCGGCGGTGTCTGCAGAAGGTACAAAGTGTGTACGATAGGTAAGGCGGTATATATATATATATATATATATATATATATATATATATATATATATATATATATATATCGTCAAAGGCGGGCGGGCTCAGAGTCAGCTCGAGGACACACGGGCGCCGGCAGGGCGTAATGCGGGCTTGAATGGGCCCGAAACGTCTCTATGCGGCGAACACAGATTGACACGTAGTCTGCGCGGGTCTTAGGTTCGGTGCAAAATATGTGTATATATATATATATATATATATATATATATATATATATATATATATATATATATATATATATACTAGCTGACCCGGCCACGCGTTGCTGTGGCTAAAGTTTTTGTTATATTACATTATAGTAAACAATCTAAGAGGAACAATAAGAGAACATCAGTCACGGAGTCCACTATGCTTTTTCACACAGATGGTATTTGTAAAAAAATATGGTGATCTCCTTATTTGACTTTCTACTACTATAACCCTTTAGTACAATGAAATTATTTACCAATAAAGACGAAAATATTGATGTTGGTATACAAATTCACTGGATTGAGATTTGAAGGGGAAGTACGTTGAACACAATTAATTAAAATGTTCTTACACTTGATATTAAGCAGAAATCAATAAGTACACAATAAAAATTTATCAGATTTATTATTTCCATTTAATTTGTATAACAAATATAAGTACTATTCAATTATAAATACTTTCAAATTCAATTTAATTTAACACCAATCGGTGCACAATGTTTTTGGTTAACCTGTCTTTAGCTAACACAAATAGATTAGACGGTTTCCCAACACGTGAACACGCAACATATATTTGCCCATGAGAAAAACATGGATTTTCCAAATCTAAACCACAAATGGACATTGTTTGACCTTGAGATTTATTTATAGAAATGACGAAAGCTAAACGAATTGGAAACTGTAGCCTTTTGAAGGGTATGGTAGAATCTGATGGTATCATCGGAATACGTGGCAGCAGGACCACTTTTCCTTTAAACTTCCCAGCCAAAATGGTTGCTTCAAGAATGTTTCCGGTGATCTTTTTGATGACCAAACGCGTACCGTTACATAATTGAGGTGGATTCAAATTACGGAGGAGAATAATAGGGGAACCAATCTTTAATCGAAGATTATGTGGTGGCATTCCAGGGATATCTAATGAATTTAAAAATTCAATCGGAAAATTTACACTTTCATTTTCATCAACAACAGTATAGATTGATTTAAAAGACATCAGATCGCCTGGTAACAACTGTTGTATCTGGAAGTTAATTTCGTCAACATCAACGTTTTTGGCTGCCAAAATCGCCCGTTGACTAAGCCATTCATGATTCAAATAATTATTCTGTATATCCGGGAAAATACTCTGAATCAATTCATTTTTATCCTGAACAACAGTGCAAAAATTGTCTGGTAGTTTAATGCATTGCGTATTTGCTTGCAGTTCTATTTTACCGTTCCCAATATCTAGTAGTTGTTCGGAAAATATTTGTGCTGATGGATCATTTTGCAATTGTACTCGCATATTTATGGTCAATCGAAGTGTTTCAACACTTCGCCATAAGAATGATTGTTTCAAACATGCATTAATCTCATCCGCGAAAGTAGAGCGAGGTATAACCGGTAAGGTCTGCCGGAAGTCACCAGACAAAAGTAAGATAGCACCACCGAAAAGTTTATTATTGCTGTTTAAATCTTGCATAGTTCTGTTTAATGCTTCAAGTGAATATTTGTGTGCTATTGTGCACTCATCCCAAATTATTATAGAACTCTTCCGCAACACTGCAGCTATTCCACTATTCTTTTTGATGTTACACATTGCATCTGGTTTATTATGAACGTCCAATGGCAGCTTGAATGTTGAATGTGCTGTTCGCCCACCATCCAGTAAAGTAGCCGCAATGCCTGACGATGCTACTGCTAATGCGATTTTTTGTTGCGACCGTATTTTGGCAAGAATCAACGATATTAAAAATGTCTTACCGGTTCCACCGGGTGCATCCAAGAAAAAAAAACGCCTTGTTCAGCAGCAACAGCCAGCATAATCCGATCATAAATAATTTTTTGTTCTGCTGTCAGTAATGGTTCACTGTTCATGATAATTGTTGCTAAACTTTAATGGTCATATTGATTTTCTAGTTGTAAATCGGTATTGACTAAGTCGGTGGCTGGACGATTAGGTGATGGCATACCATAATGATTAAGTGGTAAATTTGAAATAAGAACACATAAATCCTCGATCAAGACCAATGCTTCATTGTACATCTCTGGTGTATAATCTATGTTTTGCCATTGATTTGTTTGTCTAATTCGGTGCAATATGTCTCCTGTCATACAATTTTTATATTTTTCCCACAAAGTTTGTGCTTGCGAGGGATAACATGTCGTCAAAATAATTGCAAACAACTGACGAATGTTATTCGGTGTTGATGTCAACGCAGCATCAGCAAGCGTTAAGTCCCAATGGTTATCGTCTTCTAGCAATTGCAGTTCACGACATGCATCCTGGTATGTATTGAATACTCGACCATTAACTGTTCGTAAAAATTCAAAAGACGTTGGTCCGGGAACATTCACCAATAACAAACGTAAATAGAAGCACTCACGTTGCTTTGGATGTACCGTGTAAAGTCTCCCCAATGTCTTAGCTTTGAATATGCCTGTAATGGAAGGATGTGGTTTTCCTTGTTTCCGTGGCTCCCATTTTTTACTGGATTTGTTCCATGTGAAATAACGTGGAACATCACCAAACACCAATGTCTTCGCGAATTGGCCAAAAACATCAGGTTTTTGACACAATGTAAAAAATTCAGTTAGAGTCGTTTTCGGAGCTTCGAACGCTCTTTGGAGAACATTTTTTTCAGTGAAGTATACACGTTGACCGTTTTCAAGATGTATTGCCAGATGTTGGACAGCAGGATCTCTTTCGTGGATGGGAAAGCTGAGAATATGCCAAATAGCTTCATTGCTGCTAATGTATCTGCCCATTTGGTATCGTGCTATTTCGTCATTTTTATTTATGTTTTGTACTTCAAATATGGCCAAATCACTGCCTTTGTTTACATATTTACAAATATACTTAATTGATTTAACAGAACTGCGAAGCTCAACATTGATATGAGCTTTGTAAGTTTTTGAAAGTAGTGGTGAGTATGGTACCACCCACTGATTATCAAACTCAACTTGATTTGGAAAGTTCGGCAGTCACATTGTAAATGTGTGGCCACCATTCTCAGTACTTCTGCGGCGATACATTGGATAACCATCAATATCCGTGATCGTGTCATTCGTATACGGCTTTGGGAATTTTTTTTACATTTTCCATTTTCCATGCACGGTGACGTCATGTTGAAAGCACCGCATGGCCCATGGATCATGTGTTTGGTGACAATATCAAATAATTCTTGATCAATTAATGGGTCTGGAATTTCGGCTGAAATTATTTGATCGATTTCTTCAGGACGGATTCTATCTTTAAGCCAAACCAAAATGTGGGCATGAGGCAAACCTCGCTTTTGCCACTCTATCGTATACAGCCAACAACGTGTGATACCAAAAATTGAATATTTAACAATAAAATCAATTAAGGATTTCAATTTTTGTTTAAACACACGTGCAGTTAAATCATGACGATGAATGGCTTGTTGTTCTGGCAATAGTAAAGTTTGTATCTCTTCCCAATTCGGATTACATGTGAATGTAATAAATAAATCCGGTCGGCCGTAATGACGTACGTAAGTCATCGCATCTTGTATGTATTCCTGCATGTTCCGTGGACTGCCGATGTAGCTTGAAGGTAAAATGAAAACATTACCGATGTCAATGGGATTTAAATTTCCATCGATGTTTCCAGCAACAGCATCTCGTAAGTGAATATATTCTTCCGATCGTAGTTTTGCCTGGTTGAATCGAAGGAATCGCAAGCGTTCGCTTTCGACCTTAGCATACATATCAACAATGTATTGATGGAACAGCTGACGATATCGAAGGATATAATTGTCTTGATGTTGTCTAACCATTATTCGGTGTGCGTAGTAGTTCATTGAGCTAACTTTATTATTTCTGTAATCACCTAAAAAAATAAAAAATTAAATGCAATACGAAATTAAAATCTATACATACAGTAAGAAAGTAAATAGATAATTGTAAAATTTACCGGTATTTGGATCATACTGTTTGATATTAAGGTGATATTCATCTTGTCCTTGCCAAAATATCAATGGATATTGTAGTGCGTCATATGAACGGTGTAGATCCGAAATCGTACTGACAGTGTTGTCTCGCCGTGTAATTTTTATAGATCTTTTGTCAACTGGATCACCAACCATGATAACAGCAACCTCATCAACAGTTGGAGCGTTGAATCTACCAGCATGTTCACCTAATGGTACTTTGTCGGCTTTTATGACGATTTGATAATTGTCATTTTGCAGTCGTGGCGAAACTCTTTTGATCAATTGAATTAGTTGATTGTGATCTTCTAAAAAATTTTCCAATAATATCACAATTGCTCTTTCCTCTGCTTGTTCAATAAAATTATACAGGCACCGAGTCGTCACGCGCTCTTCACAATCGCCCATAAAATACATTTGAAGAAATTTCGGATTGTTATCAGGCATTGGCATCAGTGATCCGATTTTATGGTACACCTGGCCTTGAATTTTGAATGTAGTTTCAAAATTACGTCCATCGGATGCACGATCGCAAATTTTAGTTGCCCCAAATGACGTCATTTGGAAGCAAGAATTAAATTTGCGTATCTTACGCAAAAATAATTTGGAATCATCTGAATTGCCAGTAAGAAGGGATAATAAAGGCTCCGGCGGAGCGGGTAGAGGTGACAGCACAACTTTTCCTGATGCGCAGCACATGCCGGCTGCTTCATTCCGAAATTTCAATGCCTGACAATATTGACATACTTTATCCATTCCACCGATAGCAATTTTTGAATGCGCCGAGTAGTTAATATCTGGTGCATATTCAAAGGCAAGCCGAACGAATGATGCACGTGTTAATGAGCGGCTGATCCGTTGCCTTTGTCGATCTAGTCCTCGTATTGTAGCTATGTTTCGTTCTCGTGCCGCTCTTGTTCTCGTAATATTCTGTTGCAGACGTTCGTCACGCTGTTCTTGAGATTCTTGTGTACGACTTTCTGCAGTCCTGATTCTTTGAGCTGCATTTCTTGTTTCGATTTGTTCTGGTAATTGCTGAGCTCTTTCAACACGTTTGCGTCGTGACCCTTTGCTGCTCGCGTTGTTGAGGTTAGATTTTTTCGGTGGCATTTGACTGAAAATAATAATAATCGTTTAAATATTAGAAAGAGGAACTGAAAAACATGTTATCATAGCACATTGAAATAATAAGTGCAAAATAATTTTAAATGGAGGTTAAATAATCTTAATATATATAAATCTCGTGTCACAATGTTCTTATGACATTCTCTTGAATACGTTCGTTACACTGTTCTTGAGATTCTTGTGCATGACCTTCTGCTGTCCTGATTCTTGGAGCTGATTTTTTACCATAGCAGCGCCATCTATTGATTACTTACTCAACCCAGTCGAAAGGTGTCGACATCTGTTAGAATCATTTGGAGTTAACAGATAATTGTGACTGTCAAATAATAACAGACAAATAATTGACGATGATACCATCTGATTCTCTGGGGTATCTTTCGCAGGGTCTCTTTCGTGGTGAAAGCCACAGCAACGCGTGGCCGGGTCAGCTAGCTGATTGTTGTAATCTTATCTTATAATATATATAAATCTCGTGTCACAATGTTTGTCCTCAATGGACTCCTAAACCACTTAACCGATTATAATAAAATTCGCACACCATGTGCAGTTCGATCCAACTTGAAAGATAGGATAGTTTAAATCTCAAATTATAGTCGCAATTTTAATTTATTGCTAATTATTTGTCTGTTATTATTTGACAGTCACAATTATCTACAATTATTACAACAATTAATTAGCAATTATTATAATTAGCAATAAATTAAAATTGCGACTATAATTTGAGATTTAAACTATCCTATCTTTCAAGTTGGATCGAACTGCACATGGTGTGCGAATTTTATTATAATCGGTTAAGTGGTTTAGGAGTCCATTGAGGACAAACATTGTGACACGAGATTTATATATATTATAAGATAAGATTACAACAATCAGCTAGCTGACCCGGCCACGCGTTGCTGTGGCTTTCACCACGAAAGAGACCCTGCGAAAGATACCCCAGAGAATCAGATGGTATCATCGTCAATTATTTGTCTGTTATTATTTGACAGTCACAATTATCTGTTAACTCCAAATGATTCTAACAGATGTCGACACCTTTCGACTGGGTTGAGTAAGTAATCAATAGATGGCGCTGCTATGGTAAAAAATCAGCTCCAAGAATCAGGACAGCAGAAGGTCATGCACAAGAATCTCAAGAACAGTGTAACGAACGTATTCAAGAGAATATCATAAGAACATTGTGACACGAGATTTATATATATTAAGATTATTTAACCTCCATTTAAAATTATTTTGCACTTATTATTTCAATGTGCTATGATAACATGTTTTTCAGTTCCTCTTTCTAATATTTAAACGATTATTATTATTTTCAGTCAAATGCCACCGAAAAAATCTAACCTCAACAACGCGAGCAGCAAAGGGTCACGACGCAAACGTGTTGAAAGAGCTCAGCAATTACCAGAACAAATCGAAACAAGAAATGCAGCTCAAAGAATCAGGACTGCAGAAAGTCGTACACAAGAATCTCAAGAACAGCGTGACGAACGTCTGCAACAGAATATTACGAGAACAAGAGCGGCACGAGAACGAAACATAGCTACAATACGAGGACTAGATCGACAAAGGCAACGGATCAGCCGCTCATTAACACGTGCATCATTCGTTCGGCTTGCCTTTGAATATGCACCAGATATTAACTACTCGGCGCATTCAAAAATTGCTATCGGTGGAATGGATAAAGTATGTCAATATTGTCAGGCATTGAAATTTCGGAATGAAGCAGCCGGCATGTGCTGCGCATCAGGAAAAGTTGTGCTGTCACCTCTACCCGCTCCGCCGGAGCCTTTATTATCCCTTCTTACTGGCAATTCAGATGATTCCAAATTATTTTTGCGTAAGATACGCAAATTTAATTCTTGCTTCCAAATGACGTCATTTGGGGCAACTAAAATTTGCGATCGTGCATCCGATGGACGTAATTTTGAAACTACATTCAAAATTCAAGGCCAGGTGTACCATAAAATCGGATCACTGATGCCAATGCCTGATAACAATCCGAAATTTCTTCAAATGTATTTTATGGGCGATTGTGAAGAGCGCGTGACGACTCGGTGCCTGTATAATTTTATTGAACAAGCAGAGGAAAGAGCAATTGTGATATTATTGGAAAATTTTTTAGAAGATCACAATCAACTAATTCAATTGATCAAAAGAGTTTCGCCACGACTGCAAAATGACAATTATCAAATCGTCATAAAAGCCGACAAAGTACCATTAGGTGAACATGCTGGTAGATTCAACGCTCCAACTGTTGATGAGGTTGCTGTTATCATGGTTGGTGATCCAGTTGACAAAAGATCTATAAAAATTACACGGCGAGACAACACTGTCAGTACGATTTCGGATCTACACCGTTCATATGACGCACTACAATATCCATTGATATTTTGGCAAGGACAAGATGAATATCACCTTAATATCAAACAGTATGATCCAAATACCGGTAAATTTTACAATTATCTATTTACTTTCTTACTGTATGTATAGATTTTAATTTCGTATTGCATTTAATTTTTTATTTTTTTAGGTGATTACAGAAATAATAAAGTTAGCTCAATGAACTACTACGCACACCGAATAATGGTTAGACAACATCAAGACAATTATATCCTTCGATATCGTCAGCTGTTCCATCAATACATTGTTGATATGTATGCTAAGGTCGAAAGCGAACGCTTGCGATTCCTTCGATTCAACCAGGCAAAACTACGATCGGAAGAATATATTCACTTACGAGATGCTGTTGCTGGAAACATCGATGGAAATTTAAATCCCATTGACATCGGTAATGTTTTCATTTTACCTTCAAGCTACATCGGCAGTCCACGGAACATGCAGGAATACATACAAGATGCGATGACTTACGTACGTCATTACGGCCGACCGGATTTATTTATTACATTCACATGTAATCCGAATTGGGAAGAGATACAAACTTTACTATTGCCAGAACAACAAGCCATTCATCGTCATGATTTAACTGCACGTGTGTTTAAACAAAAATTGAAATCCTTAATTGATTTTATTGTTAAATATTCAATTTTTGGTATCACACGTTGTTGGCTGTATACGATAGAGTGGCAAAAGCGAGGTTTGCCTCATGCCCACATTTTGGTTTGGCTTAAAGATAGAATCCGTCCTGAAGAAATCGATCAAATAATTTCAGCCGAAATTCCAGACCCATTAATTGATCAAGAATTATTTGATATTGTCACCAAACACATGATCCATGGGCCATGCGGTGCTTTCAACATGACGTCACCGTGCATGGAAAATGGAAAATGTAAAAAAAATTCCCAAAGCCGTATACGAATGACACGATCACGGATATTGATGGTTATCCAATGTATCGCCGCAGAAGTACTGAGAATGGTGGCCACACATTTACAATGTGACTGCCGAACTTTCCAAATCAAGTTGAGTTTGATAATCAGTGGGTGGTACCATACTCACCACTACTTTCAAAAACTTACAAAGCTCATATCAATGTTGAGCTTCGCAGTTCTGTTAAATCAATTAAGTATATTTGTAAATATGTAAACAAAGGCAGTGATTTGGCCATATTTGAAGTACAAAACATAAATAAAAATGACGAAATAGCACGATACCAAATGGGCAGATACATTAGCAGCAATGAAGCTATTTGGCATATTCTCAGCTTTCCCATCCACGAAAGAGATCCTGCTGTCCAACATCTGGCAATACATCTTGAAAACGGTCAACGTGTATACTTCACTGAAAAAAATGTTCTCCAAAGAGCGTTCGAAGCTCCGAAAACGACTCTAACTGAATTTTTTACATTGTGTCAAAAACCTGATGTTTTTGGCCAATTCGCGAAGACATTGGTGTTTGGTGATGTTCCACGTTATTTCACATGGAACAAATCCAGTAAAAAATGGGAGCCACGGAAACAAGGAAAACCACATCCTTCCATTACAGGCATATTCAAAGCTAAGACATTGGGGAGACTTTACACGGTACATCCAAAGCAACGTGAGTGCTTCTATTTACGTTTGTTATTGGTGAATGTTCCCGGACCAACGTCTTTTGAATTTTTACGAACAGTTAATGGTCGAGTATTCAATACATACCAGGATGCATGTCGTGAACTGCAATTGCTAGAAGACGATAACCATTGGGACTTAACGCTTGCTGATGCTGCGTTGACATCAACACCGAATAACATTCGTCAGTTGTTTGCAATTATTTTGACGACATGTTATCCCTCGCAAGCACAAACTTTGTGGGAAAAATATAAAAATTGTATGACAGGAGACATATTGCACCGAATTAGACAAACAAATCAATGGCAAAACATAGATTATACACCAGAGATGTACAATGAAGCATTGGTCTTGATCGAGGATTTATGTGTTCTTATTTCAAATTTACCACTTAATCATTATGGTATGCCATCACCTAATCGTCCAGCCACCGACTTAGTCAATACCGATTTACAACTAGAAAATCAATATGACCATTAAAGTTTAGCAACAATTATCATGAACAGTGAACCATTACTGACAGCAGAACAAAAAATTATTTATGATCGGATTATGCTGGCTGTTGCTGCTGAACAAGGCGTTTTTTTTTTCTTGGATGCACCCGGTGGAACCGGTAAGACATTTTTAATATCGTTGATTCTTGCCAAAATACGGTCGCAACAAAAAATCGCATTAGCAGTAGCATCGTCAGGCATTGCGGCTACTTTACTGGATGGTGGGCGAACAGCACATTCAACATTCAAGCTGCCATTGGACGTTCATAATAAACCAGATGCAATGTGTAACATCAAAAAGAATAGTGGAATAGCTGCAGTGTTGCGGAAGAGTTCTATAATAATTTGGGATGAGTGCACAATAGCACACAAATATTCACTTGAAGCATTAAACAGAACTATGCAAGATTTAAACAGCAATAATAAACTTTTCGGTGGTGCTATCTTACTTTTGTCTGGTGACTTCCGGCAGACCTTACCGGTTATACCTCGCTCTACTTTCGCGGATGAGATTAATGCATGTTTGAAACAATCATTCTTATGGCGAAGTGTTGAAACACTTCGATTGACCATAAATATGCGAGTACAATTGCAAAATGATCCATCAGCACAAATATTTTCCGAACAACTACTAGATATTGGGAACGGTAAAATAGAACTGCAAGCAAATACGCAATGCATTAAACTACCAGACAATTTTTGCACTGTTGTTCAGGATAAAAATGAATTGATTCAGAGTATTTTCCCGGATATACAGAATAATTATTTGAATCATGAATGGCTTAGTCAACGGGCGATTTTGGCAGCCAAAAACGTTGATGTTGACGAAATTAACTTCCAGATACAACAGTTGTTACCAGGCGATCTGATGTCTTTTAAATCAATCTATACTGTTGTTGATGAAAATGAAAGTGTAAATTTTCCGATTGAATTTTTAAATTCATTAGATATCCCTGGAATGCCACCACATAATCTTCGATTAAAGATTGGTTCCCCTATTATTCTCCTCCGTAATTTGAATCCACCTCAATTATGTAACGGTACGCGTTTGGTCATCAAAAAGATCACCGGAAACATTCTTGAAGCAACCATTTTGGCTGGGAAGTTTAAAGGAAAAGTGGTCCTGCTGCCACGTATTCCGATGATACCATCAGATTCTACCATACCCTTCAAAAGGCTACAGTTTCCAATTCGTTTAGCTTTCGTCATTTCTATAAATAAATCTCAAGGTCAAACAATGTCCATTTGTGGTTTAGATTTGGAAAATCCATGTTTTTCTCATGGGCAAATATATGTTGCGTGTTCACGTGTTGGGAAACCGTCTAATCTATTTGTGTTAGCTAAAGACAGGTTAACCAAAAACATTGTGCACCGATTGGTGTTAAATTAAATTGAATTTGAAAGTATTTATAATTGAATAGTACTTATATTTGTTATACAAATTAAATGGAAATAATAAATCTGATAAATTTTTATTGTGTACCTATTGATTTCTGCTTAATATCAAGTGTAAGAACATTTTAATTAATTGTGTTCAACGTACTTCCCCTTCAAATCTCAATCCAGTGAATTTGTATACCAACATCAATATTTTCGTCTTTATTGGTAAATAATTTCATTGTACTAAAGGGTTATAGTAGTAGAAAGTCAAATAAGGAGATCACCATATTTTTTTACAAATACCATCTGTGTGAAAAAGCATAGTGGACTCCGTGACTGATGTTCTCTTATTGTTCCTCTTAGATTGTTTACTATAATGTAATATAACAAAAACTTTAGCCACAGCAACGCGTGGCCGGGTCAGCTAGTAATATTATAATAATTTTATATCGAAATAGCTTCCATCATAGTTAAGTAGGTCGCGGGACTGGACTTTTGTAGCGAAGAACCCTAACGACCGCCCGGCCGCGCCCGCACATTGACAGCTGCCCGACCGACCGCTGAGTAGCGGACACATTTATGGCTCGTCATATACACCTCGCGCCGCCACCCTTCGCGGAGCCACCGGGCACTCAAGACAAACAATACGCGCGCCCTTTTGCCACGCGCCCGCGCCAGGAATCCAAATTCCCAAAGGGGTTATTTACAACTCAACAGTCGCCGGCTGCCGATCAGCCTCCGCTGACAAATTTATGGCCCAGAAAAAAACGCAACCGCTCGAACAAGTGTTCGGACAGCTGCCAGAGAAGCTCCTGGAATCACAGAGAAAGAGATCTCCCTGGAAAATTCCGTAACCGGTGCATCCCGATTGGAGAACTTCAAAATTAAAACGCATTTAGTTTAGACCTATGGGACGTCTCATCGTGAGGGAAGGGGCAGATCTGCAGGTTCGGAAACGTTTGGGAGGGGGAAACGGAGGTAACTTGGACGCGAGATGTGCAGAGAAACTTCACTTTTTTAATGCAGACTCTCGAATAAGCACTTAGAATTCAGACTCTCGAATTAGCAATACAAGGTGGTTCAAATATGACCGGGACTGATTTTTTTTACGAAATACTTTATTAGCAAAAATTTATTTGTACATGTCATTCTTCAAAGTACTCCCCTCCGGATTCTATACATTTTTTCCAACGTCCTGGGAGCATCCTAATGCCCTTTTCATAAAAGTATTTTGGTTGTCGGCATATCCACTCCCGCACACTGTGGATGACTGCGTCATTATCCGCAAATCGCATGCCTTGCAAATGTGATTTAAGCTGTCCAAAAAGGTAAAAATCACTTGGGGCCAAATCTGGACTGTACGGCGGATGTGGCAGAAGGTCCCACTTCAATTTGCTGATGGTTGCCATGGTTGTTTTAGCAGTATGAGGCCGTGCATTGTCTTCAAGGAATGCTACCCGTTTCCCACCTCTCTTCCGTTTGGATCGGATCTTTTCTTTGATTTCTGTTTCCAAAAGTGCTGAATAATAAGCTGCATTGATGGTGTTAGCTTCTGTAAGAAAGTCTACATGGATAACACCCATCCAGTCCCCATCCAGTCCCACCCATCCAGTTGGGGTTATGGATGTTCGCGGCCGACGATTATGAGGTTCATTCTCAACGCTCTCTCGTCCCTCTCTGAAACACTTACACCATTCAAACACACGGGTCCGTGAGAGGCACTCTTCCCTGTACTGTTTTTTGAGTCTCTGCAAAATTTCCGACGGTTGAACGTTTTCTCCAACGAGAAATTTGATGATAATGCGTTGTTCCACGCACCGCGGCACCTTTTGTTCACTCATCGTTCTAGCAAGACCCAGACGCGACTGAACAGGTTCTAACCTGCAAAGGAGGGAGGTGGGGGGTTGTGGCTAGATTCTCTCCAGGCGGCGCAGTTAATGCGTATGTCGGGGTATTTGAAAAAAAATCAGTCCCGGTCATATTTGAACCACCTTGTATAATTCTCTCTAAATTACGCCTAAAGACTACTGAGAGAACATCATTCACATTAGAATTACCGCGGAGGAAACTTGGGCGGGAGATGGCGAGATCCCGCGTAACTTTCGCATAGTTGATCTGCATCCGCCGCCTAGTGCCATATCGGGCCCTTTCAAGCCCGCACTAAACCACGGCCAGCACCCGTGCGTCATCAACTGACTGAGTCCGCTCGACGTGACGATTCCGTCGCCACGCCACGCCACCAGCTGAGGAGGAACACCCAGTGAGAGGTCGGTGACCTGAGACCGCCCATCGTCTTCGAATGAGGACCGCCATCCGGCCGGTCTGGGGAGCCACCGTCAGCCAGTGGTGATTAATCCGGTATTTAACCGGAGTCGAACTATCTCGTAGTAATGACGCGGGGCACCCTCGCAGGACATTTTGGCGAGAGACTAAGAGTGGCCGCGCTCAGGCCTTGTGTATCATAGTTAAAATATGCATGAATTGTTAGCAATAAGTCATTAATGTTAGAGTTAAGAAATGATTTCATTAACTTTTAAGATTATGAGCTTGTAACGTAAGATTAGCAAGTAATCTGTGTCGCTCTCTTGTGACCTGTAACTTCCCTGGCAGCTCATGTTGCCAAGAATAAATTCAATTTTGATAGAAACGATTCAATGGACTGATTTATGACCTCCCTTCACTTCCATCCATTCGTTACAGGAACTGAACCTGGCGCCCGACATATCCCGATCGAGCGATCTCACTACAATACATCGTGATTAGCGTGGTTACGGCGGCGAGCAACGGACAACACCAGGCGCGAGAAGGCGGCGAGATCGACGGTTAGTGCGGAGAAAAGCTTGAAGGAGAGCGAAGGGGTTTTGACGCGCTCAGTGAAGAGGAAGCAAATCGAAGTTAAATTACGGGATAAACAGTATTCAGGAGTGAATCAAGTGTGATAGAGACCGGTAGGCAATAGTGCGAAATTGAAGTGGGATAAGAGCTGGAAACTGTGGTAATATAGTGAAACTAACAGACCGCGTGGCCGCTGATGGTAATAGTTAGTAGCCACGTGCATACGTGACTGTGTAAGAGTGAATAATGTTGAACGGAGAAGTTGCGAAGCCAGGGCGAGCTGGGATAACGAACAAAATGCTGACGGACAGTGATAGTGGGTATCACACACCCGATATGAACTACCCTAACAGCGACCGGGGCTGGAGCCAAGGTGCCATCGTCTAACCGTTGCGAAGAGCTGGGGGGAGGCGCGGGCCTCCGAGCGAAGGTCGACCACCCGACGGGCTCCGAGGCGAGCCGAAGGCCGCCGATCGCCATCGCCGCCGCCACCGCCGCCGAGGGAACATCCAAGAAGGAACGACCGGTTCGTGGAACTTAAGGTATCCCGTAAATTTGAGCTCACAGGTATGTTTTGGTACCAAAACGAGAAATCACTTGAGTGCTAATGTTGTACTAATTTGTGTTCTTAGTAATAAATTGTTTATTTGTTTGAAAACTGAGAGTTCTTTCAATGCTTTTGCCAAACCCTAGAGGCCCATTCACGAGCAGAGACACCCATCCCTTCAAAATAAATGTAGTGAACAGTACCGCATTGAAGGTACGTCACAATATATATCGACAACCCAGAGAAATCATATCCGAATTGCCTATTTTATTGGTTCTGCCCAAGCGCAATAATTTCAAACTCCTTTTTCTGGTTTCCAGCTTTGTTGAGTTTGTTCTACGTAATCACAACCACCTACGAAGTTTGTATACAAGACTTTATATAGCAATATAAAATAATAAAATTTATTTTTTATCTTTTTTAATAATAAAATTTGTTTACTGGTTACACATGCAATCCTTTCTGTATATGCGCCACTCCTATTAAACCTCAAAAACTGGAAGTATCAAACACATAAATGTAGAAGTTCCCATCTTGTTCTTGTCTTCATCGGATCACCTCATGGCATTAACATTTGACCCCACTCTGATCACTGTTGACTAGACAGTTAGTACCGAGTTTCTCGACTTTGCTCGTGGACGGAACCATTTCCATGGGCACCTCAATCCCTTCACATCGAGCGGCGAAGCAAATCGCACAGCTGCAGTCGCTGAGTAGCCGCCAGGACCGCCACAACCGCACCCCTGAAAAATTAATGCTCGGCGCGGCCACCAGGGGCGCCGTGGGCGCTAACGCAGACTAATAGACGAGGACATCGCGTCGAGCCAAAGCGCAGCGCTGCCCGAGGCTGTCCACTCGACCGCAGTGCAGCAGCCCACGAGGAGAAAGGTTTAACATTGGGCCTTTCCTGTTAGTTCAGCCAATACGCAATACTTCGCCGTTAAGTTTGTAGCAGCAATACAGTGAACATTTTGTGTTGAAAATATTACTACATACTTAATCAAATATTAGATATCTTCTGGTATAACCCTAAAGAAAGTTTGTGTTACTTTCAGTAAAACTTAGTTCTTAATTTTTGTAATTTTCTGTAAGTTTGCGTTTTTTCCACTTCGTTCCACCCCTGACGCAAAGTTTTGTAAATATTGTAAGTAACAATTTAAGAAAATCATACTGATGTAATTAAGATTTGTTATATCTCTCTATACATAGTTTTTTTACCGCTTCATGTTATTCGAAGTGGCATGATTCGAAGTTGGCAGAACTTATATGATCTCTCAAATAAGGTACTTAATTCTGCAGAAGCGGTAACTAGGAGGAAAAAAGATCAAATTAGAGAACACGAAATGCATTTTTACTTGGATTGTTTGTATCATGCCCCATGTGGAAACGTGGGTGCCTTAGGGAGATAAGACTAAGCTTCTTAGTATTTTACTTAACGTACTAAAACACTAAAAAATCAGAGAATAAATAGAGAACTTTGATTGCCATTGCTACTATAGCAGGAAATTTTCAGACTCAATTTTATAAATGTGTGACTTAGATCTTGAGATGACGTAATGGTCTTCGCTTCTTTAAGCGATTCTATACAAACTCAAAGTAATTGTTTCTCACATCCAATTACAAAAAGACATCATGTAATGTTTTCCAATCTTATAGCTCCCTCTTTATATAAAACTCTGACTCTCTCTCATATAAACCTCTTTATATGAAACTCTTTATATGAAACTCTTTCTCTTTTTAAAAAGAATGTATAACAAAACGCTCACGTATCATAAGAAATTCCAATACTGCAAGAATACCCCGCTGCCAATCTAGCTCCTCTAAGCCATGTCTGTTGGCAAGGACTATGACGCCCTCGGACCGCTGCTATCTCGCTTCTCATCAAAATAAATCATTTATGTTACATTAAGGTCAATAGTAGATAATGCCATGAGATGAAATTATTTTGTTTTGTTTGTTCCATTTACAAATTTATCCGAACACTTGATCTTCGTCTCACTTTTGGGACTAGTGTTCAAAATTAAACTTTTATCATTCTATGCATACCCTTAAAGAAGATATTTTACTAGTGGCTGTCTAAAAAAGTATTTCTTATTTTTCTTAGATGAAGCTGATATTACAAGAAATGATGATTATTAAACGGAAAACATATATAATGTACTCCACGTTCCCCAGTTTAGCAAGGCCTGTTCCCAGTTGAGTCTATGATACGTCGTGGAAGAGATACCCGACTCGGGGGAAATTGAGAAGAATTTCTTTGCTAGTCGAGGGTGAAAAGTATCATACTTGTTGAACCTCAGATCTGCTACTAGCCCTTAGGTGGAGTGCTCCATATCCAGCTTACCTAGTAGCAAGTCGGAGACGGTGTAAAGAGTGGTCGCGTTGTAGTTTGATTCAGATTCTAGTAGATAATTTAAATATTATAGTAGTGCGTGTGTCCTCAGTGAAGTTGAAGATATTTCAAAAAGCCAGGTGTTCAACTCTGGAACCCTAAATTCTCCTGAGGTCATTAAGTCATCACACACACCACACAAACAAAATGTAAATTATCATTAAGTTTATTATACAGTATTAAAAGAACCTGTTTTTATGTGTTTAAAAATGCTTTAAAAATACTACTAACAAATTTTACGAATACTGTGGTTGAGGTGGTTGAGGGGATAGCTTATTAGCCTCTGAACCCCTAGTGTGCGAGTTTGATCCCGGCAGAGATGCGTGGATTTTCGAAGGGTGGAAAATCCACAGTAGCCATGCCACTCATGTGGCATGTAAAACAACCGTGGCAGATGCCCGGCAACATTAAATCCCTCCGACAACATTTCGCTCTAACATTCTTCCAACCAGACAGTTCGGACATAGTTAAGTGAGATTGACATCTGGCGGAGAAAGTGAGAGAGAAATCCCACGCGCGTTTAGAGGGCCGCCCGCAAAGTGCACCTGCTCGATAAAGGTCTGCAGACCCGTGTCGTATGTAGACTTCAAAGGAAGCCTGAGTCTAAAACGTCGGTACTGAACCCTGCTTAAGGGCAGTCTCCCGGGTAATAATAATCCCGGGTAATCCCGTACGCTAAATAAATAAATAAATACATAATTAATTAAATAAATAAATAAATCAACGAATATTCTCATTATCATATTCGTTATCATATTCGATCTTAACTTTATAATAATTATGAAATAAGGTAGATTATTTGACATAAAATACTCTTTGAAATAAAATTTAGGGTGAATTTTTATTTCTAAGTTGCTTATTTTCTAAGTTGTATCACTGCTTTGTGGTATTACAACACTTGAAGAAGAAACACGTGATCATGTGATAACATTATTAATCCTAGATTACAAAGGCGTCGTCTGTCAGGCGGCGCAACAAGTGCCGAAAGATCTCCCCAGCCCCTTCCTCGCATTCCCGCGTTTCTGAAACTCTATGAACCTTCACTGTATGACTAGCTAGTAAAACACAAGTATTGTTGTGCTCGTGTCTATTTCCGATATACGTCATTTTAACACGCGTCCTCCAATAGACTGTAGTGACATGAGTGATATTTGTGGTGCTTTATCGGCTAATATTATGAATAATGAATACAAAATTCTTGTCGTCTAAATTTAAGTTTCGTTATAAACATTTAGCCATCATAATGAGACGGTGGCGATAAAAGCAAAGGTTGCATCACAAGGTGATTCTACGGACGCTTCTCAAAAGCCTTGTGTGAACAGCACCAAGCAAATGTCTACAAGTCATATCATTTATGTATATCAATAAAGCCCTTTTAGAGGTATTTTGTAACTTCATGTAATACACGTTTAATGCACTAAATTTAGTGTTTCATTGTAAAAATGAGTTTTTCTTTAAATTCACCCAAAGTAGTCTGCTATACTACACATTCATAATAATGCTTGATACAGGGAACCTTTGCGATCTAGGATTAACTATATCAGATGTATCACTCACTGCGAAGTTTTAATATTTCAACAGAATATTTTTCTCTCATTGTCCCTTTTTCCGCAAATAACGAATGAAATCTTATTCAATAGAAAAGAGGATTTTTAAAAAGATAAGATACACGTATAATACACCTAGTATATTTTATCATTACATGTATAGTGTTTGCTAGAGTAACACCAACACCAAACAATCCGTATGAGAGAATGTGCTTCGGAGCGACAAGAATAGAAAGTTTTAAAGGTAAGAATGTAAAAAAAACAAAAAACAAATGAATCAACGTCTTGGATACGAAGTACTGTAAACGAAATTGTTATTTCTGCGAGTGGAGCCTGGCAAATGTTAACAAACGTAGTACGCCACTCTTATTTTGAGCTATAGTACTTACGGAAATTTGGTCGTGAAATGGAAGGTCAAATATCAACGATTTATCAGGTTGTATCACAAAACTTGTAAGGCAAACATGTTCAACATATTCCCGAAAACTAAGTCAGAATATAAAAATATGAAAAAAACGAACAGTACATCTGACACACTGGTGTCAAGAAGGAAATGGAAGAAGCATGTCCATCCTTTGAGCAATACCTCTGAAATCCAACTTAAAGGAATGATGTCATCAGTAGGTTCAACGGGATCTAGCCAACGAGTATCAAAAGAGAAGCTGCTCTTTGAAGCCAAACAGTTCCAACGTAAATCGACCATTCTTGAAAATATATTCCCGGCACTTAAGTCTTTACATAGTTCCAAAATTGATATACCGCTTCCTGATGAATTGCATTCTGAGACTTCAAAAAAATCGTCAAGAAAGAAAAAAGTTAAAATAACATTACCTAAAAATGATATCAAATGCAGCAGTGTTGAAACATATAAAAAGCAATGTCTCAGTGAATTGGAGTCTATGGCTGTTCTCATTGTTTTGGCTAAAGTTACTGATCAATTGGCAATTCTTAAGTATTTGCTTCCAGCTATTTCCTCAGAAGAGGAAGATCACGGATACAAATCACTCGAACAGAGGCAAGTGTTTTATTGACAACGCTGATATAACTCATTATACGTATGTTGTAGTCTTATAGAAAGTTTACAATAAATTACCTAATTACTATTTCAGATTAGGTTAATTTATGCAATGGCCCAGATTCATAGCTTTCAAACAAAAATGTCTTAATTTGTAATTTAATTATTCTTTAACCACCTGGTGTGACTTTTTAGTATTCAGCGCATAAAGTGGAGCTCTGAAGTATACAATAAAAATCAATACTTGTGTAATGAATTTCTAATTTTCTGTAATAAATACGAATTTAAAGAGTATACGAACAACATTTTTGTTCGGTATTAAAAGAAAATAATTGAGGAGAATGTTCCGCGAGATACTATTACAGGGTTTTACAAATTGGTTGTTTCATTCAATACACTTACGACTTATCTTACGGTGGTTGTTTACTGTACTGTGTTGAAGTTCCTGTACTTGTATCATACACTCTAAATACATTTGAATAACAACATTGTCCATTTCTGGAGAACACGGTTGCGGTTTTCAGTTTTATTTCAGTTCCCCATTCCATTCCATTAATCGTTTATGGATAATGAAGTTATCTTGTGCGTTTTACTATGTTCTTATTTAACTTGTGAAAACAACTTGTGAAAAATATTGTTTATTTCAGGTGAATATACAGTTTTTGGTTTTATTACACATTCTGAACGAATAAAGTTACTGTAATTTTATAAATATTGTAATTACTATAATTTGTAAAATGATATTGTTCCCACTCTTTTTATAATTCGGTGAAATTTGACTAATCTATTAATTGTATTTTTTTAATGTTCTAAATTCATTTATGTAGTCATATTGTCCATTTTAAAGCTCTCAGGGATATATTGCATTTTGTTAATTTTTTTTAAAAGCCAAATGTGCTTGAAAGAACTTCCTTATGTTTTGAAGCTTCCACATCCCTAAGCATTTCTCGTTAGTGTCATTAAACAGTTCCTCTGACTGTAATGTTTTTATGAACTTCCCTTTGTTGAAAAATCTTAATTTTGTTTACATTTAATTTAAGTCCTGAACTTTATTCATTTGTAATAAAATGTTTGCCAAATATCTTTGTGTGGATCCCATTGCATTCGCATGATTTCCCATGCATATTATTCCATCAGTTGAATAACTTTTTAAATGTTCACAAAAAAATACACAACCTCGGATTGGTTTGAAGCTTCCTGGAAAGATGATGCAAAACATTCTCAAATACATGGAAAGTGAAATAATGTATATACGTATAAACAGAACTGACATTAAATAATGTTTTACAGATTCAGAATCTGGAAACATTATGGCTTCTCTCTTTCCTCTAACAGAAAAGATAGCATCGACACTTTGCAAAAAGTGCGGGAGTGCACGTGGGATTTTGGAGAATAACTTAGCGAAAGACAAATTGAGCCAACGGTGTTTAAACGCTCCACCGCCTTAACTGTCGTCTACACACCCGAAAGCGAAAGAAGCCACGTTAAGCACCGAAAATTCTCTGCCTAAAACATATGGGGAGGTCACGACCGAAGCGGTTTGTGTTTTGCAAGTATGTCAAATGGAACGGGAACAAAACCGTCTTGTTTAGCCCTCATGAATGGAAATTAGTACTTATGTACATTGTTTACTGAATTTTGCTTTCCGGGAAAATAGGATTTGCTTTATGCATACCGCGAGAATATTAGGGTTTGCCTACAAATGAAAAATGAATCAACATGGCTGAAATATCAAATATTTCTCTTGGAAATAATTCCATGAATTCTGTGAATTCGTCCAAAAAGTAATGTACGCAACTTATGCCAAAAATTCTAATTTTAGTACTTTTCTTGGATGAATCAATAAAATGTAATGTTTCTCTTGTCGCCTCGTCCGTCATCATTTCATTCGTACGTACAAGGTTCACTTTGTGTACCAGTAACGTAAATAAATACGTGACATATTTTTGTGATTTATGAGTTATCTATTGTCCGAAGTCATAACTCTTGTAGAAAGGAACACGTCTCAAGAAATTGGGAGCAGTTACATTTTTGACTTTAAACAAAGGAAACAATTTCCACACTTGACTGTAATAATTTGTAGTTTTTAATCTGAAATACCTATGTTTTTGTTGTCAAGAGGTATAACTCGAAATATATGATCATATCGGTCTACTGGCTAAGTAACTCTCAATATACGAATCCACAATAGGTCCCAAGCAGACACATTCCAATTTTTCTCTAATCCTGTTTGCAATTATATGCCTAAAACGAATACACAGTAATATAACGCAGAGTGTTGTTTGTCGACAAGTAAACCCGACGAGCCTCGTTTCTGGTGACCTGTAAATTCATTTATTACACGAAGACTCATTAAAATACAAAATTCTGATATTACAGACTATAGTCACACCTCTAGCAGATTTTGGAATTCAAATTTGATCCTTGGTTAGGCCCGCATGGTTATACAAGCCCCATTGCATTTTCAGAACTTAATATCTCGAGCCGAGTTGCGGGTATCAGTTTATGGGAAGTTATGACATTAATTGTTGAACGAATTTTCATCCGATGGTGTTGTTACCACCAGTTAAGCTGAAGAACATAGTTCCCCTTTTTGCCACGTGGGATTGCGTTGCATGTGTGAGATTGCTAAACCCTACGCCCCTAATCGTGTCACGTGGTGACACTTGCAGTCAACTGAAAGACTTGAGAACGATTTTTTGAACTGCTTTCGTGTCTTAGCTTTCATTCGTGCTTTCTAAGTGTGTAGGTGTTAGAATAATATTATGTAGTTCTTAATATGAGCCATAATTTTGATGTATATATATGAAGAACAGATACGAGAACTTCTTTTAGAAGACAATGTTGGGGATCAATGTCAAAAGAAGTTCCAATTGTGAATTGGGAGATAATGTTGAAGAAAGGTGTGTGGAATTAAGATATGTCGAAGATATAAAGAAAAATGATTTATAACGATATCATGATTATTATTGTGGAGAACATTCATTTTTACACGGGTATTCAAACTTTATCAATAAATCTAAAGTGCGATACACTATATTAGAAGTAATAACGGTTTGCAATATATGACTGATTGTGATTTTCATAAATATTCATCACAAATATTGGTGCATTAAATGTGGAAGTAATTTATTTAGGAAATGGTAAGACTAGAGTACATCGAGATCTTGGCTCGAAGTAACAATTCATTAGAAGATTCACTCTATTGCTAGTATTCCTGGAGAACGTCAGCAAATACTGACTAAATGAAGAAAAGCAGAAAATCAAAGTAAAATAAATGTAATACAACAAAGAGGAAAACGTACTAGTTATCATACAACGAAACAAAAAATATAATATTTCGTACTTTAAGTTTGCACAGACATGCAAAGTTCATGTAAGCTACCTTAATGTAAACAACACTGCTAAAAACAGTGAATAATGAAGGGGTATGAAAATTACTTGTTTGGTATCGATCTTACATGTTATTTTGTTGCCTTGCTGTCCATCAGTAGTTTGAATCATTCTTAAAATATACAACATACATTGAAATTCATTTCTATTAAATGCACTCCTAACTCTTCTTCAAACAATGTAAAAAATAAACATCCTTCAGTAGATCCATAGAATGTCTAAAAACAAATATTTAATGGTGCTTGCTGATAGCGACTAACCACATTCTGTAAAAAGATGTACCTACCTAAGGGTTAAGAGGTGATGAGGTTTGTCTTCTACTTATAAGACCTGGTGAATACATCATTCTACATATGCCTGTTTTTCTTAGATCAGTGTCGTAATTCAGGCGCGTAATTATGTCATGGCAAAAATAACACATCCATAATCGTTAGATTAACAATAACTGTCATGTAAAACATGTTCAGATTTCGGAGGTAGAGAGTACTTACTATCTATATGCACTTTACTTACTCCATACCAGTGTCATCCAGATCAACTCTTGCTATTCCCACACACCAAAATATGGGGCACGAAAATTAATTTTTTGTCTTCTGATCATTCTGCAAGTCGATATGAAAAATCTTCTTGGTTCTCAAAGCAGTAAATATATGAACGGTATTCTGTGAGAAGGATGAAGTTATTGTGAATTTCAGTATTGTATAATAATTTTAGATTTTCTGCCTATGCACGAAACCATTGTATCATTAATTTTAACAATATAAATGCCTATAAAATCAGCTCGTTTAATCGTTTAGGTTTCCTCGAAACAAGTTCCTTCATGGGATAAATACATGAGACGCCCGCAAATTGACAATTTGCTAAGGTGTTTTAGTATATCATAAAATTATGTTGTAGTGCAAGTCAATCATGGCTTTCACTGAAACTATGCGCAACCATAAAGTTAGCCAAGCTAAAAACTCTTAATTTTTGTGCAGGTTTGGCACTGCTGCTCCAGTGTATTTCTCTCTGCATCCTGTTACCAAACTAATGAAACAACTGAAATATCTTCAGAAACAAAGGTAACACAGAGTTAAGTAACTACAATCTTTCATGAATATTCATGCAATTATTATTAATTTGTCAATTTTCCAACACTAAAAATGTTTGTGGATCGAAATCACGTATTGGTAAAATACTGGTACTAGTATTCTTACCATTGTAGACTTTATTAATGTAGATATTTAATTATACTTACCAGTGTAGATATTTTATTTTTTAGCATTTCGGCGCCCGGTCTTATTACACTTTTTTCCGTGCGCGAATAGATATATTTTTCATTATAACAAATACTCGTAGTGTACATTACGAGGTGTGCACAAAACATTAAATTTGTTTCGTCTAAAAAGGTAAACCAAATGACGTACGGAGAAGAAGTATAATCTGTGATAATAAAATTGATCTCCAGAATCTCTAGCAGAACATTATGAAGCGTGTGGCAATCATCAGTAACATTTTGCTATTGTCTTTTATTTTAACGTTTTTGTCTATTTCTTACGAACAATAGATGTACTATAATCATTTCAATCCATTTACTTTTGTAAAAGTATTTAAAAAATGAGTTAATTTCGGCTGATAGTTGCTCCTAATAAGCATTGTCGGTGTCTCTGTATCCATTCTGTCCGGGAGATTCTAGGTACGAATCGACGCGGCTTATCGACACTAGCTACTGTATAGATCGAATACAGATGAGAATTCTAAAGGACGGTTGCTGTGGCCGGTAGTTTTCTGTGTTTTTCTGATTTATACCAGGCGTATGTCGGTACCCATACAAACACACACATTGCACTACACTACTACACATCTGGAAACCAGTCGGGAGTCTAAGGGCTAGGTGCCGACTGGGGCGCCGTCCATCTGGGAAAGGTAAATGGAGGTAAAGAAATGTCCTGCAAGTCTACGTGTGATACAGCGCTGGATGTCACTATCGATCAGGAGAACAACAGCACCATCTCCAGCGATAAACATTCACTACACTAACAGGGCCAATGACCAAAGCAGTTGACGTACCCGGAAACATCAAACAATCAATTGAGTACAAAAAGCGTTTCACTAAAGGCATTCTAAAAAGTAGAATACGCAAAAAATGCGTGAGATGATACTCGCACTTGTTAAGTAACTTTCTTATTCTGATTGTCAAAACATATCTAATGGCAAAGTACCTAAAGTATTTTCAGACTGTCCTGCTTGGTTCAGAAAACGTCTTTCTTGTTTTCTGTGCGTATTATTAGCCATTCGACCTTAAAGATAAAACTAGTGATACTACAACAGCACATATTTTCTCGAATTATGTGTAATTGATACGAAATATTATACAACTACATGAACCTGCAAGTGTTTCAACCAGCAATTTCTTTTCTGCACCGAGACTCCATCTCCTGGTAATTCGCAGGTCGCCCACCAACACGCAATTTTTTGAAAATTCAGAGAGATCTACGAAAATGAGAGTACTATATACTGTTCGGTCCCACATAGAAATATTGCATAAGGAACCAGAGAGTATATATCAGAGTCGGCAGTCAATGTTAAACGGAAAGCCCTTATTTTCGTGGAGGGGAGAAATTCGAATCTCCCACCCCAACAGAAACAACGAATGAGAAAGAGGCAGCCATATTGTGTCCCCGCCCGCCAATAAGCGTCGAAAGGCAGTAAACCAATTGAAATGGAGGACGGACGTGAACCGGGCTATTTGAAATTACATTATTTAGTAAATTTTCAATATGGCGGACATGGTTATGTACTAAATAAAATGTATTTGACATAAAAATGAATGCCCAAAGTAATGTAGAAGTCAGTAATTCTTAAAGGATATGTAATTGTGAGGAAGTGAAGTAAATTGTAATGATAGGAAGTGAAAATTAAAAAAGGTATTTTACATAAATAATATTTATTTGTAAAATTGGTACATATACAAAAAAATAACAATGTGCATGAAAAAATCCTGTTATGTGAAACAAAGGAACAAATCATGGTCAATCATCATTTGTGGTACTATCATTATACTAAATATCACTGCTGCTAAACAAAACAAAAATAATAATAAATTTGTCACAAATACAACATACACCCATGCATGACAAGTTGTATGTTGTATTTGTGACAAATTTATTATTATTTTTGTATATATATATATATATATATATATATATATATATATATATATATTGTGGCGAAATGGGATAACATAACACCACAGTTTCGCCGGCATAAACGTTTACGAGCAGCGAGAAGAGCGGCCGAAAACAATAGTAGCAAAACGCGCAGCCTGGTATCCGTTGCTCGTACTAGTTGCCACGAACTGTCAGGCCACGTTTTTGCTGGTGGAAGGCACAAGTAGGAGAAATAATCCCCACCACGTCGAATTTCCCCAGGCGAACGCCAATAAATACGCAAACGCGGAAGCGGGAGCTCTCTTTTGTCGCCATCTCGCCTGGAGTCAACATCTCTTCTGCTAGCACGCGTCGGGTCAGCAGTTCTTCATGTAAGGCACCGCTGGCAAGTGTGTAGATTTTATCAGAGCGTCAGATTAGTTAGAAATTGCCGCAACGACGGTTTAGATAGGAGTGTACGGCGTTGAGAAACGTCTAGCTAGTCATCCGCGCAGTAGTCAGGAATTAGAGAAATATTCTTCTATTAACTAATGCGGGAAGTAAAAGTGTGCCCGTTCTCAGGAAAGCTCTGAAAGTTCTTGATTAACAGAATAAAAGTTAGGAACGAGCGAAGTACTTGCACTGGCAGTTAGGGAAGTGCAAGGGACATTTTCTGCAAATTGGGCGTAATCGGAGGCGGTAGCAGCCGTGGGAGGAGAAGAAACCGATTAGTGGAAACGGAAGAGTACGCGAATCGACCGGGAGAAGACGACGACCGAGGAAAGGACGCAAGAGGACGCGAAGGCAACGCAGAACTTCGGAATCGAGCAACGCGGTCTGGAACGCAGCACGCTGTTTCAAGGTTGAAAGACGGACAGTTTCGAGGTAATCTGTAGAACTACGAAATTAGGTCAAGTTCACGTCGGCAGGGAAAGAACAGTTTCAGAAGTGTTAAAAATTGAGGACACGGATGTTAACAATTTGTAGCTTGGGAGTGGGAGATTTAATGCGTTATTGCTTGCCTTTAACCATTCTATTGTAGCAGTCATTATTCTGTTACCAGCACTTATAATTTGAAGATAAATTGAGAGTAGTGCACTTGCCCACATGTTAATTATTGTATGTAAAATTTTGAAAAGGCAAGAGATTGTAAATTAGGTTTAGTTTCACATGCAATTATAATTAGAATAATTTAAATTTAGACGTAGTGAATTTTCAAAGGGAATTCCCAGTACTGGTCAAAGAAATTGCTTCAGAAAATTAGTTCTGAACAAAATTAAGTGTTCATTTGTTGAATATGCTGTCAAAGTTGCTTATTTGTGTTTATTTAATCATTTTTGGAAGTGTAATTCTATGTGTGATTTGTTTTTCGTTGTTATCAATTCATGCCACAGAATTTTGAGTGAATTATATGCTCGTTTATGTGTGATTTGTGTGACTTTTATTGTGTCAAGGGTTCAGACCTTTCTCGTACCCCAAAGATCCTGCTTCCTGAGATTCTAAGCTCGCTTCACGAGCATAATATCTTAACGACTTGCTTAAAGTGCATGCTGAGCGTGCAGAGAAGGTACCAGTGGTGTACGATAGGTAAGCCGGTTAGAATATATATATATATATATATATATATATATATATATATATATATAAGCATACAATACACAATAGAGATATTTCTAAAAATTGAATATAAGACATAAATTAAATTTAAAATTCAATTCTTGTATTAAATACAATATCATGGAAAGGTAATTAATTTTATACATGGTAGTGTAAGAAGACTTAATTTAAATATCAATAATAATAATAATAATAATAATAATAATAATAATAATAATAATAATAATAATAATAATAATAAAAGAAATTCTTCATAGATTCGTGCCTACCCTGGGTCAATCCTTTATATCCAACAACCAGTTTAGGGGGTTTGAAAATGTGCAACAGAAAATGCAAAAATTATTAGTACTAGTTTATATTGATGTAGATACGTGTTATATAACTAAATATAAAAATACAAAAACGTACTTAAAATTATACGATTCCTAAAACAAATATCAAAAATAATCTTGTTGCATTTGTGAAAATGTTTAGAAAGTAATATAAATTTCCTAGTAACAATCCCAAACTGTTATCCAATGAGCTATGTATATAGTACACAAGACAAACATGTAAGAAAAATAGTAAGAATTAAAAATTAACAGCCATAACATGAGACAGTTATCCAGCAAAATAATCCTTTTATTATATAAAACACAAAAACGTCTTCAATTTTGTACATATCTTGTGTAGGAAAGTGAAGCTCACCAAGTTGATTCAAGTATGTTTCTGATTTATTTACATTGCTATGACAAATTTCTTCTATTCTTGTGATTAATGAAAAATATTGGAGTCCTGCAGTTTGGACTCCAATATTTTTCATTAATCCTCCAATACAGTTTGTATTCAATTAGTGATAATGCACATTAAAAAATCCATCACAGAATGTGTTAGAAGAAGAGATATTATGTCATACATAAGAATACATGTTTGTGTTATATACATGCATAATTCTGTGTTAGAAATATTGTTATCTTGAAAAGCGTTTAATGAAAGTAAACTACCTGGACTCTTCAAAATTCGGTATTTATGGCTGTCTGTTTATATCAGTTACATCCATTACTTAACTCACATATTCTCATCTCCATTTAAATATGACTTATATAAATTATTAAAATATTGTTTTTAGGGATGACATTGGAGTAATGTAAATCACTCATGAAAACTACTACTACTATTACTATTATAGGGTCACTTCAAATCCAAATTTATTGCACAGCAATACCAAGAGATTACCAAAATTGACGGTGTTATATGTCATCAGTGTTTTTTTCCTCATATATGCAACATAGAGCTAGCACACATTTTCTTAGAAACATAGCACATTGGAAGAGGTGAGCTGCAATAACCCCTTCCACAGGTTCTTTTCTCTCCTCTCCAGCCGGAGGAGAAGAATCTGTAACATCAAATGAGGAGGTGTTATTGACTTAAAAAAGGAATTGTGCATTCACTAAAAATGTGAAAAAAATGTTTTTGTACTCACCAGGAAATGCGAGGACATTGGACGACATGTTGACCGTGACATTCTGAGAAGGTGGAGCTGGCCCTGCAAATCAAAGAGACATGGGTCTTTGATCTGAATACAAATTGTAATTGGAAAATTGTCTTATTTCTTTTAATAGAGGCTAAAACATAACTTACACCTGTCTGGTGGTATGCCTTCTAAAAATGTTCTGAGTGCTTCTTGAATTGAATTGAATTAATGGCTTATTTTACGTGGCTGCTTCTTGCAATTCAGGACGCATATCATTGAATATGATAGGTACTGCATTCCACCCTGCTCTTCCTGCTGCAGTCAACATTCTAGGCATGAAATGTTCCATGCACACATACCTTCTGTGTATCAGTGTTTGCAATGGGCAAACAGCCAATGTTGGGTCTCCAATTGCCATCAACCAATTCATACACATATATTATGTAATGATGTTTGTATTACATAAATTACTAAACAATAAGAAACAAAATAAGAATTAGATTTAAAGTTGTTGGTATAAAAATGACTATAAATAATAAATTGTTTGTTAACAATTGTTAAAACTTGTTAGGTTATGTTAGCAAAATTAGATGTTTTAAAGTAGCCACAGCTTATTTGTAAATATACAAAAAATATACTTTATTCGAATAATGTTAAACCATTCGTAAGAATCATGCCATATATTTCATTTCACTTACCGTCCAGGATCACTTGGAAAAGAAAATAACCTTGTCTTTTCCAAATTTGCCCTTCTGGTATTGTGGCAATTGGGTACCCAACAACGCCTATATTTCGGCATTTCTTAGCAAAATTGCCAAACAACCAAAAAAATAACTCACTCTTCGGCAAACGCGCAGAGAATGCGAATATCACAAACAGAAACCGTTTTTCACAGTCGTCCTTGCAACGAACAAATCCACAAAATCACACTTTGTTTTTAAAATTAGTTCGCAAAAGCCCCTGTACAGCGCTACTTGCCAGGGTGGCAGATAATGGCGGACTTACCTCCCCTCTCACCGTCCCTCCCACCACTACTTTCAAATAAGGACGTTTTACCACCTATTAAGTAACACCCCCCTGTAAGGAACCACGCAAGGCAAGCGATCAATGTTGCGTAGGCTGTATTCCACTAATCATTCTGCATATCCGTTACAAGCCTTTGCAGGGAGAAACTGCCACGCGCACAATATTGCGCAACACGCCAGTCGCCAATCGGCGCACCGAGACATTCTCAGAAATGATACCCACACGGGCGAGAGTGTGTACACCCCTTGCCACCGCCTCTTGCCACGCCAACGGGCGAACGATTTAAACACGGTTGTATTCTGATTCAGGATTGGCTAATCGCCATCCCTTCCATGCTCCGAGATTTTGTCGCAAGCTGCAAGAAACGGTCGCGTCAGTCTCTGAGTAAACACCATTCAAGCCACACGTAACTCGAACTCCGTGATGAAGATTCACGTTAAACGAAGCGTGTTCATTTCGTATCTGTCAGAGCAAGCTATAACTTAAATTTAATTTTATATTTATTCAGAAAGACGCACATCTTATTGAGACTTCTGTACGCCCATAGCGGGCAATTTCTAAGTATTGTATTTCTAAGCAAGCCTTCAGGTACGACGGCCGTGGCCACGCCGCTTGCAACTGCGTAGTATACGCCACGTGGCAACGTCGCGCTGAACACTCCTGGAAATCGGCTGACGTAACAAACGGTAACCGTCTCTTGCTCTGCCACCGGCGCTGCTTGTGCAAGAACTTCGAGAAGCTTCGGCTGACGTGGCCATACCCAACTCCTACCTCGTCGCCGCAGAATTCTCCAGAACTCTATGACGCAACAAAGCCGTTGCGCTCGCTCGCCAAACGGCAAGTCGCAACGGACACTTCAGTCTTGGCCGAGAATCTGAACTGAGCAGACGTGCTGTGCCGCTCTCCATGTCGTTGCCTGGACTCCGTGCGAAGCGGATGTGTCGTGCCGCTCTGCACGTAACATTATTCCTTGTGCCGCACTCAGCATACCTGTTATTACAGACGCTGCGCATGGTCCTGCCTTCAATAATTACGTATGTTCAACTGATGCTGTTCTACGCGCCCGTTGAATTTCTACACTTGTAACGTGCCGTGCTGTGCACGTGTTCGCCTGCTGCGGGCATAATTCAAGACACTATGTTCAATACTTTGAACTTCTACGCTGGTAATGTAATACGCCGAGCATAATGCTGCCTTCGGCAACTACATGCCGTGCATAATGCTGCCTTCGGCAACTACACGCCGGGCATAATGCTGCCTTCGGCAACTATGTACGCCGGGCATAATGCTGCTTTCGGCAACTACACGCCGTGCATAATGCTGCCTTCGGCAACAATGCACGCCGGGCATAATGCTGCCTTCGGCAACTATGTACGCCGGGCATAATGCTGCCTTCGGCAACTACGTCCGTGCTCAACAATGCCTCTAACGAGTGCGTGTATGTGATTGATCCTGCTGCGTGTCTCCTGAAACACGTCTGCCTGTTTCTCGGGCGTGGGTTCGCTGCCCGCCCGTCACTATGCAACAATCTCCTCATAGTTCTATAACAAGAACATGTCCTGCACATTGCACCATATGTGTGCTTCCACGCCACGGGCGTGAACTGTTACTGTATTCTGATATTATGTCCTGCAAAACCCCCTCTTATTTTTCTGTTATTTTTTATAGGTTAAGTTGTACTTTTATATAGAATATATGTTTTACATGATCTAATCTACAGCTTTTATGGTAACAAGCACTCTCCATCCAACTCCATCCTTGCAGTCCCAGACCTGCAATGATGGTTATAACCTGTTGTTCTCTCATTACAGGTGTCTGGGTGGTCCTTAGAACTTAATTAACTTAATTTGAGCTATGCTAGGAATGTTTGGGAGGGGTCGAAGCCACATTACTTTCACGCCTAGTCCACTCGCTCGACCCACCCCATCCATTTTGTTCCTTCGAGCCTGGATTTTGAACCAGTAAATTTATGTATGTTTATATGTATATTTTATGTATGCTGTTCATGCTCTTCGGACCATTTTGGCCCTTCGACCCGTGATTTTGAACCAGAAAATTTATGTATACTTTCATATATGCTTTTATGTATGCTGTTCATGCTCTTCGGACCATTTTGGACCTCCGAGCCGTGGATATGAACTAGCAAATTTATGTATACTTAAACATATAAGCTTAATTTCTATTTTTAATGCCTTCCAGGTGTTAAAGCTGATATTTACATCAGCACTCATTCTGTACTTCCATCGTCAATGCCTTCCAGGTATTAAAGCTGATATTTACATCAGCATTCACTTTGTATATGCTCCTCGAGCCATCATCTTTGTCTTTTGAGTGTGCTTGTTACTATATATACAAATCAAGTGTTAATTGTATTCACTTTATCAATGTACTTGTTTTTATGTAACATACTTATGCCTGATTTAAAATGTTACATGTATCATACTGTCCTGTATCGAGTACTGATCCTGCATCACTATACTGACGCTGCCACTGTACTAATGCTGCATCACTCAGCTGTTTTTCAACTGTAAGTGCAGAAATCTCATTTAAGATGTGCATTTATTCAGGGGATCAGCTTGCTTGCTTGCAAAGGTATTACGATCACTGATTTTTCTTTTTATCAGTTCCAAGTCAATTAATTGTTCATCAATCACATTTGTTACAGCACATAAATTTCATGTATGTGCTACTGTAATTTCATATATACACAGTGTTTTATTCACATTTCCAAGTGTCACATGTATACATTTGTGTATTTACATTTTATGCATGTACTTCTTTAATTTCACATATGTACACAGTGTTTTATTCACATTTCCAAGTGTTACATGTATACATTTGTGGATTTACATTTTATGTATGTAGTCCTTTAATTTCATATGTACACACTTGTGTATTTACATTTTATGTATGTGCTTCTTCAATTTGTACACAGTGCTTATTCACATTTCCAAGTGTTACATGTATACATTTGTGTACTTACATTTTATGTATGTGCTTCCTTAATTTCATGTCTGCTCAAGTGTTTATTGTGTCACATACACACACATCTGTGTCTTATTTGCATTTTTTAAGTGTCACATGTATACACACATCTGTGTTTTTATTGCAATTTTTTAAGTGTCACATGTACATACAGTGTGCTTTGTTTAGTGTTAATGTATTTTTGGGGAAAGTTTAGTGTTAATTAATATTAGGTTAGGGCTCCCTTCTGATCCCTCAACATTCCTGTTCTATCCTGTGTCCATCAATTGCCGATTGAGCACTCAAGATGGCAACACACACGCTTCCTAGAAAGGTTCTTAATTTAATGACCAAGTTGAAGGATAGTTGTACTGCCATTTCAAATTTTCTCACAGAAAATGAGCCACTCACCGTGCTCACGTGTGAACAATTAACTTTAAGAAAGGAATCGATCATTAAAATTTTTGATAAACTTAACAATCTCACTGACAATGTTGATCCATCTGATGAGACTTCTTCTCAAATAGATGATATCTTCAATGGATATTATGATGTTCTCGCTGCAGCTAATGTGGCAGTATCCAATTACAATTCAGCTCTCGCTGACAATGATTCTGTTTCCAACAGATCAAGCCCTTCTGACTGTACCTCTAGAAGTTCTAAATGCAACATTAAATTACCTGAAATTAAATTGCCCACATTTGATGGCAATCAAACCAACTGGCTTACATTTAAAAACATTTTCGAAGGCCTTATATGTCAAGATGACATGCCTAACTCTAATAAATTTTATTACTTATCAGGCTCACTTGTGGGACAAGCCAAGGATTTGTTGCACAACTTGCCTATTACCGATGACAACTTTACAGTTGCATGGGAATTGTTAAAGCAACGATATGACTCTCCCAGATCTATCGTTAGCATTCACTTAAATTCGATTTTAAATCCTCCTGCACTTACAAAGGGCTCCTCTTCTTCTTTGCAAAATTTAATCGACTACTTTAGATTACATGTGAATGCAATTAAGAGCATCAGAGTTGACACTGACTTGTCAGATTTGTTGCTCGTTGCACTAATTTCCAAAAGTCTTCCCACTGACATTCTCAAGCAATGGGAACTGTCCTTGAATAGCAGTGAGCTCCCCACTTTCGATTCTTTACTCCAGTATCTAGAACTGCATCAACGAAGTTTAAGAGTTTTTGACAATCCTACTGTATACGCTTCCAATTCTCACGTTAATGACAAGCCTCACATCGCCAGGGCAGGCAACGTCAACAACACGGGAAGAAGCAAGGCACTAATTTGTCCAAAATGCAACTCTGAACATTTGATTAAGGACTGTCCTTCATTTTTACAATTGTTACCTAAAGCTCGCTACGACTTCATTGTTAAACAAGGTAGATGTTCTAGATGTTTTCACCCGAAGGCCCATGGTCATTCTTGTACTACAAAATGTGCTATTTGTAATAAAAATCACCACAAACTTTTGCACTTTGGTGATAAACCTCCTACTAATCAACAAGCTGCATCAGCTGTTGTGACCAGTGCTGCCAAAGCAACCACTTCAACTCTCATTCCAACAGCTTTAGTAAGCTGTTCTTCTAATAATGGCAGGTCTAAACCTTTTGTTGCTCTTCTTGACACTGGAAGTGGTATTAATTTAATTACTTGGAGCACGGTAAATTCTCTTAAGTTACCCACAACGAAGATGCCTGTGACTATTTCTGGTATTGGTCCGGAAGCTTTAACAAGCACTCACAGCACTACTTTAATAATTAAGGCTTGTAATGTTCCTGATAGTTGGTCTTGTAAGATAAATTGTTCAATTGTGCATAGCATTCCTGGCACTCTTTCACATAGTTTTAATTGCGACAGTTGGAATTTGCCCACAAATCTAGTCTATGCAGATCCTCACTTTGATAATATTAAACCCATCGATCTCTTACTTGGTGCGGACATTTTCTTTGACATTTTGCTGCCAGACAAGCTAACCAGATCCGATGGTGTTTATCCTGTGCTACAGCACACTAAATTAGGTTGGATTGTTGCGGGTCGTACCCCACTCTCCACTTCTCCCTCGCAAGCTTTCTGTAATCTGATTCAGACGCCTTTTGAGTTACCTGATCAGATCAAACACTTTTGGGAGGTAGAGGAAGTTTCCCCTCTCCATCCAATTTTACATGAGGAGGAAATAGCAGAGTCTCATTTCGTCGCTACTCACTCGAGAAACGCCTCTGGCAGATACTCGGTCAAACTCCCTGTTAATTCTAAATTGAATTCATTGGGCGACTCCAAACCCCAGGCAATTAAACGCTTCTTAGCAATCGAAAGGAGGCTTGAAAAGGATCCCGAATTGAAACGAGATTACCACGAATTTATTAACGAGTACATTCAATTAGGACATATGCAACCAGCACCCAGCTGTAGCAGTCTCGTTAACTATTACATTCCTCATCATCCAGTGTTCAAGCCCTCCAGCTCAACTACTAAAACCAGAGTTGTGTTTGACGCTTCAGCTAAAACCACTACTGGTATTTATCTAAATGATGCACTGTTAAATGGTAGCAAAATTCAAGACGACCTCTTTGATCTTTTACTTAAATTTAGAGTTCATAAGATTGGCATTGCTGCTGATCTCAAAATGATGTTTCGCCAAGTTAATGTAGACCCATCTGACTGGAACCTACAACGTGTTTTATGGAGGGACTCTCCTTCTCAACCTATTCAGGATTTTGCCTTAACTACGGTGACGTATGGTTTAAAACCAGCCACCTTTCTTGCTGTTCGCACCTTGCATCAGCTGGCTACCGACGAAGGCACTGACTTCCCTATGGGCTCACATGTACTAACGTCTAATTTTTATGTTGATGATTTTTTACATTCATCTCCCAACCTGCATGCTGCCAAGCAAACTATCTATGAACTAAATAGTCTGTTGGCAAAGGGTGGTTTTCTTTTACGTAAATGGGCTTCGAATGACAAGTCTGTTTTGTCAGATCTTTCAGATCACCTGCTGGACAAGTCAGGTCACAAAATTTTTGAGTCCAAGGCCCCCGAAGCAGTATCCACTTTAGGTATTTCCTGGAATACTGTGACTGACATGTTCACCCTAGTGCTGTCAGACAAAATTAATTTTAATGTTACAAGGTTTACCAAAAGAACCATGCTATCTGCGATATGTTCTTTATTCGATCCACTCGAACTGTTGGCCCCTTGTATAATTGTTTGCAAACTGTTGTTTCAAAGACTCTGGGACTATTCCCTCAATTGGGACCAATCACTCCCACCTGATATCGCCCTTAAATGGCAAGAAGTCTTTACGTCACTAATTGACATTCCCACAATTAATGTGCCACGTTGCATCCTGCCGTCTGATTACTCTTCCGTCGAATTGCATGGCTTTTCCGACAGCAGCCTAATAGCCTACGGAGCAGTCATTTACGTACGCTCTACAAATGAACACGGTACATATACTGTGAAATTACTCTGTGCCAAATCTAAAGTAGTGCCCTCTAATATGAGGTGCAAGGGTGACACTGCGTTAACCATTCCTCGCTTAGAGCTCTGTGCTGCCGTCCTTCTAACCAAGCTTATGATTAAAATTATTAGCATTCTTTCACATGAACTTTCTCCCAATGCTGTCCTATTGTGGACTGACTCCAGGATAGTGTTGGACTGGATTCACTCACCACCTCTCAAGGGTAATGTGTTTGCGCGTAATCGTGCCCAGTTTATTAGGGAAAATGCAAACGGCTTCACTTGGCGTCACATTCAATCTCTTCATTCTCTTAACCCTGCGGATTTACTTTCACGTGGCGTCAAGCCCAAGGATTTGTTAAATTCGGATATTTGGTGGCACGGTCCACAATTCTTAACTCTTGAATCAACCTTATGGCCAAATGGCATTATTGTAACTGTCAACAACGCACCTGTGCTAGTCTGCAATCCTTGCAACTCGTACCTCAACGAAAGAGTATGCTCTTACTACAGCTCCTTTCAAAAACTACTTCGCGTTATGGCATATGTTCTTCACTTTATCACATGTCTCAAATCCGCCAAGTCAAAACTAGTTTCGGATTCCACTAAATTCACTAAATCTCTTTCTGCTCACCAGCTTAATTATGCAAAATTAACATGTATCAAAATTGTACAACATCATGCCTTTCTCCCTGTGTTTAAGGCGCTCAACGATGGAGCCACATGTCCCTCTAGCAGTGGCCTCGTTTCGCTCAATCCTTTTATTGACAACAATGGCTGCCTGCGTGTAGGTGGCAGAATCTCAGAGGCCGAGCTGTCTTTCGACACTCTCCACCCTCTAATTTTACCTTCTCAACATCACCTTACTAGAGCACTTATTTATGACGCCCACTTAAAACTGGCCCATGCCAATGTTCAACTTCTAACGGTCTATTTGCGACAGTTTTACTGGATAATTTCCATTCGGAAAACAATCAAATCTGTGATACGTAAGTGTATCACATGTTTTCGCCATGCTCCTACATCGGCACAACAGCTTATGGGAAACTTCCCAGCTATACGTGTGACCCCATCTCCCACCTTTGGCATTGTGGGGGTGGACTATACAGGACATTTTTGGCTTAAACATGGAATTCGCGGCAAATCCCGCACCAAGGTGTATCTTGCCCTTTTCGTGTGTATGGTTACCAAAGCCGTGCACATCGAGATAGTCTCTTCTTTAACTTCAGAAGCCTTTTTAATGGCCCTTAAGCGATTTGTTTCGCGACGCGGCATTCCCACTAAGATTTTTTCGGACAACGCTACCACCTTCGTGGGAGCCAATTCACATGCTGGGAGCTGTGAATCACACACGTGGGAGCTGCATGCCCTTTACAACCTCTTCAAATCTCTAGCTTTTCAGAAGCAAATAATTGATTTTTGTTCTAATTCCTCCATTGATTGGACATTCATTCCACCCAGGTCCCCTCACGTTGGCGGCATCTGGGAAGCCGGCATCAAAATCTTGAAGCGTCACTTACTACGTGAAATAGGCGAAGCCGTGATCTCTTACGAAGAATTACTAACCACCGTAACGCATGTCGAGGCAATCTTAAATTCCAGACCTCTCATACGTCCAACGGATGACGCAGCTGAGTTCAATTATCTCACGCCTGCTCATTTCTTAATTGGCAGACCTCTCATAGCCCTGCCCGATCCCAATGCACTACAGCAGCAATCTGTACGCTGTCATTGGAATCGAACTCAAAACGCACTTGCCAATATTTGGACGCGCTGGACGAAGGAGTATCTGTTATCCCTTCAACAACGCTCCAAATGGACAGCTGTCTCTCCCAACATCAAATCGGGCACCCCCGTTTTGTTAATTGATGACAACCTCCCTCCTCTCGAGTGGTGGTTAGGGGTAATCACCCAAACTTTTCCCGGTCGTGATGGTCGCATTCGAACTGTTCAAGTTCAGACCAAGGCAGGCTCCTTTGTGAGGCACGTGCATCGCTTGTGTCCTCTACCTATTCACGATTAAGTACATCTCATTCATAGTTATTTAGTGCTAGTTATTTAGGGTTATTTTGTTTATCATTTGTTAGTTGTAAGATTCATTGTACTATATTGTAAATATGTTAGCCATTAAGATTTCTGCATTATTGCACTTACCACCTCTCCGAGGTGCACCCTCTAACATCTCATCCGAGATTAGTCTTATTACCATCAGATTTTTGCATTGTTGCACTTACGCCTCTCCGAGGTCTTACTATGCCACTTACGATGTCTTACTGTATTAAGATTTCTCGCACTATTGCATTTGCAACCTCCCCGAGGTGCAACATCTCACCCGAGATATGCCTTATTAGCTTTGCTATGGCAACATTTTGCATTATTGCATTCGCCACCTTTCCGAGGTGCAACCTCTAACAGCTCATCCGAGATATGCCTTATTAGCCTTGCTATGGCAACATCTTGTGTTATTGCACTTGCCACCTTCCCGAGGTGCATCATCTCATTCGAGATCTGTCCCATGTTAAGGGTGTTTGCATCAATTCAACCATAGCTAATATATGGTTACTCAGTGCTTATTTGATTTATTGTCTATTTGATCATTATTTGTTAGCTATAAGATTCATTGTATTATATTGTAAACATGTTAGTATTTAAGATTATGTTAAGATTATGTTAAGGTTATGTTAAGGTTATGCATTATGCTAAGTTTTTGCATTACTGGATTTGCCACCTCTTCGAGGTGCACCCTCTAATATCTCATCCGAGATCAGTCTTATTACCACAAGACTTTTGCATTATTGCATTTGCAACCTCCCCGAGGTGCATTCTCTAACATCTCATCCGAGATATGCCTTATTAGCCTTGCTATGGCAACATTCTGCATTATTGCATTTACCACCTCTCCGAGGTGCACCATCTCACTCGAGACATCTCAGTAGTCTTGTTATGTTAAAATTTTTTGCATTGTTGCACTCGCTACCTCCCGAGGTGCACCATATCATACAAGATCTGCCTTATTAATCTTGTTATATCAAGATATTTTTTGCACTGCATTTGTCACCTCTCCGAGGTGCACCATCTCACTCGAGACATCTCAGTAGTCTTGTTATGTTAAAATTTTTTGCATTGTTGCACTCGCTACCTCCCGAGGTGCACCATATCATACAAGATCTGCCTTATTAATCTTGTTATATCAAGATATTTTTTGCATTGCATTTGTCACCTCTCCGAGGCGCCCCATCTCATTCGAAATGTCTTATCAATTTTACCATGTTAAGACTCTGCATTGTTGCACTTGCTACCTCTTCGAGATGCACCCTCTTAAAGACAGTCTCCTCATTCTGGCGTTTACTGAGTCATAGTTACTAAGTCATAGTTACTGGCATTTACTGAGTCATAGTTACTAAGTCATAGTTACTGGCGTTTACTGAGTCATACTTACTAAGTCATAGTTACTGGCGTTTACTGAGTCATAGTTATTTAGTGCTGAGCTAAAACTATTGTCTTTATTTTGTTTATTATTGTGTTAGCTACAAGATTGATTGTGCTATTATATTGTGTACTCGCTAGTCGTCAAGACTTTGAATTACTGCGTTTGTCACCCTATCAGGCACCCGTTGTAATCTTATTTTTCGATGACATCATTCTTGCCACCTTTTCCAGGTGCTCAATATCATTCAAGACCACCTTGTCGAATACACGATGTAATTTTATTTTTCGATGACATTTTGCCACCTCTTCGAGGTGTCCAATCTCATTCGAGATTGCCTTATTATGTCAAGACTTTTGTGCTATCGCACTTGCCACCTTTTCGAGGTGCTTATTTGTCTAAGGTCAATTATGCCTTTCTAATGCTAACGGCTACATTCACTATCCTTGCCACATATCTCCATACACCCTACCACTCCCATTTTATACCTAACTACCTAGCTTGCCCTAACATCTTTTTTGTCGAACGACCTAGTCGTCCTGTGGGGGTGTATGTCAGAGCAAGCTATAACTTAAATTTAATTTTATATTTATTCAGAAAGACGCACATCTTATTGAGACTTCTGTACGCCCATAGCGGGCAATTTCTAAGTATTGTATTTCTAAGCAAGCCTTCAGGTACGACGGCCGTGGCCACGCCGCTTGCAACTGCGTAGTATACGCCACGTGGCAACGTCGCGCTGAACACTCCTGGAAATCGGCTGACGTAACAAACGGTAACCGTCTCTTGCTCTGCCACCGGCGCTGCTTGTGCAAGAACTTCGAGAAGCTTCGGCTGACGTGGCCATACCCAACTCCTACCTCGTCGCCGCAGAATTCTCCAGAACTCTATGACGCAACAAAGCCGTTGCGCTCGCTCGCCAAACGGCAAGTCGCAACGGACACTTCAGTCTTGGCCGAGAATCTGAACTGAGCAGACGTGCTGTGCCGCTCTCCATGTCGTTGCCTGGACTCCGTGCGAAGCGGATGTGTCGTGCCGCTCTGCACGTAACTTTATTCTTTGTGCCGCACTCAGCATACCTGTTATTACAGACGCTGCGCATGGTCCTGCCTTCAGTAATTACGTATGTTCAACTGATGCTGTTCTACGCACCCGTTGAATTTCTACACTTGTAACGTGCCGTGCTGTGCACGTGTTCGCCTGCTGCGGGCATAATTCAAGACACTATGTTCAATACTTTGAACTTCTACGCTGGTAATGTAATACGCCGAGCATAATGCTGCCTTCGGCAACTACATGCCGTGCATAATGCTGCCTTCGGCAACTACACGCCGGGCATAACGCTGCCTTCGGCAACTATGTACGCCGGGCATAATGCTGCTTTCGGCAACTACACGCCGTGCATAATGCTGCCTTCGGCAACTATGCACGCCGGGCATAATGCTGCCTTCGGCAACTATGTACGCCGGGCATAATGCTGCCTTCGGCAACTACGTCCGTGCTCAACAATGCCTCTAACGAGTGCGTGTATGTGATTGATCCTGCTGCGTGTCTCGTGAAACACGTCTGCCTGTTTCTCGGGCGTGGGTTCGCTGCCCGCCCGTCACTATGCAACAATCTCCTCATCGTTCTATAACAAGAACATGTCCTGCACATTGCACCATATGTGTACTTCCACGCCACGGGCGTGAACTGTTACTGTATTCTGATATTATGTCCTGCAAAACCCCCTCTTATTTTTCTGTTATTTTTTATAGGTTAAGTTGTACTTTTATATAGAATATATGTTTTACATGATCTAATCTACAGCTTTTATGGTAACAAGCACTCTCCATCCAACTCCATCCTTGCAGTCCCAGACCTGCAATGATGGTTATAACCTGTTGTTCTCTCATTACAGGTGTCTGGGTGGTCCTTCGAACTTAATTAACTTAATTTGAGCTATGCTAGGAATGTTTGGGAGGGGTCGAAGCCTCATTACTTTCACGCCTAGTCCACTCGCTCGACCCACCCCATCCAGTATCTTTTGATGTTAATTGTGCTAATCGCTTGAGAACTACCGGGCGTTAGTGAATCGAACGCATACGCGAGTCGGCCTTGTGACTGCGAAGCAGATTATCAATCTTATTAGTATTACGAATCTTACGAAGCATGTAGCTTCATTTTGTATCTTTTGAAGTTATTTGTGCTAATCGCTTGAGAACTACCGGGCGTTAGTGACTCGAACGCATACGCGGGTCAGCCTGGTCACTGCGAAGCAGATTAACAATCTTATTTAATTAGTACTTCAACGTTAAGCTCTTGTGTAACTAAAAGTGTCTCGCTCGTGTGGGTATTCACGAAAAGACTTACATCTGTTGTGTGCAAGGTGCAATAAGATCACAACGATCGAACTGTTCTCCTGTGACTTGCCTTCTGGAATAAACAAAGGGGGAACTGTGTGCCAACTGCTTGTTTTTATGAGAGGAGAGGTCCAACCAGCCAGTCTCCTTGAGCTATCAAAGGGTTCGAATCTGCTGCACTGTTAAACCCAATTCAATCATCAATCCTTCATACAGTCCACTAATACTTTGACAAGTGCGGCAATTCCGAACATATTTTAGCCAATTTTTCGTTACCAAAGACCGACAATATGAGTGAAAAATTTGCCGTTTTCCAGCACACGATTACAATATTTTCTCTTCTTACGAATTAAGGGCGAAAAAGTAAAACAGATTACTACTGAAATGTGAATGAAATACTAATACTGAAAATTATTTACTATGAAATTGTAATCAAAAATAATTTTACAAATATGATAAGTTGTAGAGCTTTTAATTTTATGCAGGATGACTCGGTATAAATGTTGCATATTTATGAAGTTGAAGGTGGTTCGAACATTTAGCCAATCATTGCGAAAAATTCCATAAAACGAAGTTACTGACTATTTTGTCCTGCTTTTGGCAACTTCTAATCGACATATATTAGGTAGGTAACTTTCTGCTTCCGTCAAGGAGATTTCATGTACGTATACGGGTTGCCTAACGATGATTGATAGAGATTCCGGGAGCGTCAATTGCTACGGTCATTAGTTGCGGAAGTGTAAGCTCTCTGTATTTCCCTGCTAGATAGTGACATCCGGCGCCGACCTATCCGACCGCCTAGTGGTGTTATCCCCAAATAGGTGTCTCCCACCAGGGAGGCAGCGTCGCAGCCGGGACAAGAAGTAAGCTCTATTTGTGGTAGTGAAGTGCATTTATGTGTAAGACACTGTAAGTAAGGGGTGAAGATACAACACGGAAGAAAATGAAAGATCGCTCGCGATCCGTGGCTCGTTGGTGGGGAACTGCTCCAGCATTCGCCTGGTGTTTATAGGAGAAACGACGGAAAACTACCAATCAGAGCAGTCGACCACTAAGGTTCTCCTCAAGACAGCTCCTGATTTCGACTTAGCTTTGTAGCTAAGACCAAGAATCCTGTGGCCGTTGAGTCTCGAACCATAGGATCTCCCGGCCAGAGACACGGCACTGACATCTATCGATGCCCTGAGCATCCAAAACCCGGTAAACAACAACAATGACGGGGATGTGCTCGTACACCGTATGTACTCGTCAATGCATGTAATGCTTTAGGCTATTTCGCATTTATATGCTGTATCAGGTGTCCCGAAATTGTGTAAGTAAATAATATATATATATATATATATATATATATATATATATATATATATAATATTGATTTATTTTCCTCTTAAATGATAATTCTTTAATTGAAGTTACAATCAAGAGACAGAAAAGAACTAAACATATTTATGGTATTCAAAATGGGTGGAAAATGTCAATATAATACCTAGGAATGATTTGGGCAAGATAGTGTTCCTTACATTTATATGACCAAAATCTCTTCTTGAAAATAAACTTTCAACCAAGCTCGTTACAATTATAAGAACATTGACAAATCGGGATAATTGCATTTACAAATAGGATACTTCGTGGGAAATATCTTGTTTCTTCCATATGTCATATAATTCTTAAAACGTGATTCTCCTTACAAGAAACAATAAATAATAAGCAGTTTTCTTATATAGTGTAAGAAGTATGTTTCATTTTACATTACTAAATAACAATACACACGCAACTGATACATAGGACATACGTTCAAGATATTTTGGAACACACTCAGCTCACATTGGAGCATGATAATAACTACTGGCCCTTACGTCAAGCAATAGACTATAGCAAGAAACAGATATCCGATGAGAAGAAGTTGGTGAGTACAAACTAAATATTTTAAAAAAAATATATGATTACCTTCTGTTAAAACAATCTAATAAAGAGTGTTTCGTCAGAAAAAAGGGAGTGCATTCGTCAAAGTGAATATACTCATCAGAGTGAATGTACTCGTTAGAATGATCAAGAAAATGCGTGTTCGCCAAAGTCAAGTGTACTCTCCAGAGCTACTGAGGTGGTCAAAATCAGTTGTCAGCGTGGATGTGCTTGCCAGAGTGAATGCACTTGTCAGAGTGAGTGTACTTGTCAGAGTGAATATACTTGTCAGAGTGAATGTGTGCGTCAGAGTAAATGTGATCGTCAGAGAGTTGGTCAAAATGAGTGTGCTCGTCATATTAATGTGTTCTTCATTGAGGGTGTTGTTCCGTCCACAACACAAAGCCCTCGCGCAAAGGCGGGTGGTCGCTCCCTCCCTCCGGAGGCAGCCGCTCCCGCAGGGTGCGCCCGCCGCACCCACGCCGCACCCGCGCCGCCGGCCCCTCCCCCGAACGGCGCCCCCCCCCCCGCTTTCCCGAAGGGCTGCAGCCTTCTGGCTTGCAATGCCACATTCACTTGTGCCAGGACAGACTTGCGAGAACCACCGCGAGAGGCACACCGCCTATCTATGGCCTTTTCGTTGAGCAGTCTCCGCGCTCACGAACACATTTTCATGTTTTGCGCTTCGCGCACGTAAAAACGCTGCCCTCGGCACGTGTATCAATAAGTTGAGTGCGCTACTCTATCATCGACGAGCAGCCACTATACAGGTGTCGCCACTATACAGGTGTACGGACAGACCCAACTCACACACCTTCAGTTACCTGCTGGTGAGAGACCGCGTGTGCCGCCCGCACACTCTTGCTGCCAGGGCCCACCTAGGGCCCGCTCCGTGCTCAAGCTGCGGGTCATACTCTCCCCGCATTACTAGCCCCGGGTCATACTCTCCTCCTCTCATTCTAGGGGATTTTAATGCAAGGAACAGACAGTGGGGATGCCTCGGTGCAAACCGAAACGGCACCCGTTTAGCCAACTACATAGCGACGAGACGTGGCGTATACGTATTGTAACACCCCCCCGGGAGAGAACGCCCGGTAAGCGGCGCCGGTTGTAGCTCAGTCGGTGATGGAAGGAATTGTTGACAAGACACAAAGGCAGTACGAGACAAACACTTTGATCACTGGTAAAAATCACTTTTATTCCTGGGCAAAAATAATTTAAAATGCCCCAGGGAAGTTACATTTACAAATTGAAAAATTAAAAAAAAAAGAAATGAAGAGATTAATTAGAAAAGAAAATTAGATGTTAGACATCACAGTAAAGCTTAAAAAAAAACTAGAAAGAATTATCCTTAACATTACAATGGTAATAATAAAAAATTACAAATCAGTGTGCCATAGCGCGGCACTGCGTTACATCAGTCTGACAGGGGTGAATGCCCTGGGTTTATACTGCCTTGGGAACGGTTATTTTATGCAGCCGGGACGGACCCGGCCGAGACCAGGGGGGGCGGTTGCGGCCTTGGCAGGAACGCAGCGGTGGCGGTGCCACCCCTCTCCAACAGCTGAGCGGCCCTCTCGTGACGTCACCAGTGGAGCGACGGCGTCTGCGGCGCTCAACGGAGTCTGACCGCGCTGTCTGGTAGATTCTGGTAGAACTTGAAGATCGTCGGGATTTTCTCCCGGCCTCAGGCACGGAGTAAATAACTATGTGTCCTTCTCAAATACAATTTTGGAAAGTCTTGAAATCCTTCAGATACGTTCGCCTCTCTTCAACGAATAACACCCCCCAGAGAATTTTCTCTCCCCGCTGCAGTCTACTCGCTGCGTCTTGCCCCTTTTAATAGGTCTTTTGGAGGAACACTTGCCTCTAACCGACGAATAATACCCCCCAGAGAAATTCTCTCCCAATTGTTATCAGCCCCAAAGCTCAGGCTCGCACTGAAGTTTTCTAAGTCTTGCAGAGACACACTGGTCTCTCCCCGATGAACAATTACTCCCCAGGAGAAGTTTCTCTCCCGACTGCCCTGCGTCTAATTCCCTTCTGGCCTCGTCTGATGCCCAAGCTCTTCTGAAATTTTCTAAGTCCGACAGAGGCGCACTTGCCTCTGACCGAAGAATATCCCCCCCAGAGAAGTTTCTCCCCCGACTGCCCTGAGTCTTCTGATTTTTGTAAGTTGAAATTGTATTAGGTTAACTTTTGCCCCCACCCAATTTTTCGTGTGTTCAAGCTCCCATGATAGTTGCGTCGCTATTGGCCAAAATAAATGGCGCATTATGTTATTTCAGCCAATTGCGACGGGGAAGCCACGTAAGTTTCAACTCTTTGCGTCACTGTGAGCGTCCAGAATTTTCCTATTCCTTCTAGAACATGCTTGCACAAGACAGGCGTTGTCCGTGAAAGAATTTATTGCTCTGGGATTCCCTGGATGTCGATTTCAAGAGCGTTCTAGAAGGTTCGCAGCTGGCCGGGGCGGCCACGTGCGTCTCGCAGTGAATCTTTCGACGACTGACCCTTGTAACGACTTTCTTAATGTGCCGGGGGCGCAAACGAGTGTCGCGATAAGCGAGGTTGCACGTGCAACGCTGTCTGTTCATTTCCCAACTGCCCTCAGCCTTATGAAATTTTGTATGATCAAATTGGTATCGCTACAGTATGCGCCCCGAAAGAACCCACGATATACCCGTCGACTGGAAATCCGGGAATTATCGACCTTGCGATCGCGAAAGGAATTGACTGCGGAGCCCCGCTTTCGATCTATCTGGTTTCCGATCACAGGCCGGTAACATTCGTGGTTTCGTCTTTTGCCGCAGCACGCCGAAACAAATTCAAAATATCACACAACACCAACTGGACCAGTTTCACAGCTCATATAAGCACCGTGCCTGAGCGAAAACCGCTAAATTCACGGGACGAAATCGATAGCGCGGTGACTCACATCACTTCCGCGATTCGAACGTCCTACAAATCAAATACAAAAATTACTCGCGAACCGGAGTCACGTCCTGCGCTTACAGATGAGCAGAGAAGGACGCTGCGGGAGCTGCGCAGATATTCTAAGCTACACAGCCGCTACGGCGATCCCGCGGACGGAGCGCGGGCGCGAGCTCTCAGCAGAGAATTCCGTAAATCTCTACAAGACGAGAGAACCGCAAAATGGTCGCGCACGATCGAAGATTGCAATCTTCGTGAAAGAAACATTTGGGGATTATCTAAAGCGCTGGGCCGCAAGGCGGGAGTAAACCGCCCGTTCCGCACCACTCCGACACCACAGCCGCCCGGTCACACCGCTATGCAGCCGGAATACGTGTGGGAGGACGCCGCGAAAAGTGAACTCTTCGCGGAGACGCTTGAACGGCAGTTCCGCCCATTCGAGTCCGGCGACTCCGGGGACCAGAGCACTGTTGCACGCTTACGCGACTACCTGACCGCCACGCCGAGCACCTCTGCGCGACGTGTGACGGGAAGGGAGCTCCGCGAAGCGCTGCGACAACTCAATACGCGTAAGGCATGCAGGCCGGACGGAATAACAGCCGCCCAGCTCCGCGCGTTCGGCGCCGACGGGGTGGAGTTCCTGCGGGAACTCCTAAATGCGTGCCTAGCGCTAGGATACTTCCCCAGAGCGTGGAAAATCGCGACAGTATCCATAATACCAAAGCCTAACAAGGACCAACTTCTGGCGAGCGGTTACAGACCAATTAGTCTCCTCTCGCTTCTTGCGAAAGCTTTCTAGCGCCTGATCCTGGAGCGCTTGCAACAGGAAACACGGCGTCTTAAGCTTCTTAGAGATGAGCAATTCGGATTTCGAATTGGTCTAAGTTCCGCGCAACAACAGACGCGGCTAAGTACCGAGATCGGTCTCTCTCTCGAAAGACGGCAGAACTTGCCAGTGGTTTTTCTAGACATGCGGTCGGCATTCGATTCTGTATGGCACGAGGGGGCGCTCGCGTGTCTTGCGGACATCGGAATCAGCGACTGCTACGTCAGACTAATCGCTAGCTTCTTGACAGGTAGACGATTCAAGGTTCGCGTCAATGGCGTACATTCGACCCCAAGACGAGCCGCAGCCGGCGTGCCTCAGGGAAGCGTGCTCTCACCGACACTATTCGGCCTGTACGTCAACGACGCGCCGCTTCCTGTTGAAAAAAATACCGGCATTCAACATTGCGGGCTCCTAATGTTCGCAGATGATTTCGCTTACTATGTGAAATCGGCGGACAAAAGGAAATCGGTGAGATATCTGAATGATTGTGTCGCCGAGCTTCCCAAATGGCTAAACCATAAAAAGCTTGCCCTCAACTCTGACAAGTGCGTAGCCGTCAACTTCACTGACAGAGGGCCGACCCCGATGAAGTCGTGAGCTTGTTAGGCACGCCTCTACCGTGGCAAAAGACGGCGAAGTATCTTTGTGTGAAGCTTGACAGCGGCCTCCGCTGGCACTCCCACGCCAAGTACGTTAGCCAAAAAATAACTGCCCAAACCACTCTCCTACGCCCACTCCTTCGAGCCCCCGAACTTCATCCTGCCCTCAAACGCCGCCTATTCACCGCCTGCGTGCGGTCCATTTGGACGTATGCCTGCGAGGTATTCGCGGCGGCACCTCCCGCCCGATTCGCACGGCGGAAAACCGCGCTGCGCGTCTCGCAGCGTACCCCCACCTCCCTCCACCCCTTCCCAATAGATACCCTAGAAACACCGACGTGTTCGGAGTTCTGGGTGTAAAAAACCAATTCTTGCCGGAGCTACAAAGGCGGTCAGTGACGGCGCTTACAAGGGTCTAACTACCCTTCCATGGGCACACGGCGTTGCCGAATACCTTATGCTGGGTGGCTGCGGCATGTTTGGACCAGCGGTGCTCCTCTCCCGGGCGAAGCTGGAATGCAGGCGTCCCACACAGTTCGCTGGTTGCAGGGAGAGTATGACCCGCAGCTTGAGCACGGACCGGGCCCTAGGTGGGCCCTGACAGCAAGAGTGTGCGGGCGGCACACACGGTCTCTCACCAGCAGGTAACTGAAGGTGTGTGAGTCGGGTCTGTCCGTACACCTGTATAGTGGCGACACCTGTATAGTAGCTGCTCGTCGATGATAGAGTAGCGCACTCAACTTACTGATACACGTGCCGAGGGCAGCGTTTTTACGTGCGCGAAGCGCAAAACATGAAAATGTGTTCGTGAGCGCGGAGACTGCTCAACGAAAAGGCCATGGATAGGCGGTGTGGCCTGTGCCTCTCGCGGTGGTTCTCGCAAGCCTGACCTGGCACAAGTGAATGTGGCGTTGCAAGCCAGAAGGCTGAAGCCCTTCGGAAAGCGGGGGGGGGGGGGGCGCCGTTCGGGGGAGGGGCCGGCGGCGCGGGTGCGGCGTGGGTGCGGCGGGCGCACCCTGCGGGAGCGGCTGCCTCCGGAGGGAGGGAGCAACCACCCGCCTTTGCGCGAGGGCTTTGTGTTGTGGACGGAACAGGTGTCCATAAGACTATGCTTCTCGAATTGAATGGACTTCTCAAGAGTGCATATGCTGATTAAAATCAATGAGCTCGTGTGGGAGAGTCAGAGTGCTCGCGAAATCTGGAGCTATTGAGAGAATCTGAAAGCCCACGAGAGCCAGAGCGTTGTTTGTTTTCTAGGAGACGCAGAGCCACGTGCTGTGGAGACGTATTTTAAAGCTGAAGGAACTTCTAAAGACCAAAGTGAACCGCCTGGAGCGTACAAGCGCCAACTACGTTCACTACCTTACGGTGAGTCTCCTTTTGTGACTTTTTAAAGGACTTAGAAGGGTTACTGATTAGCGGTTTGGACTGAGATACCTGAGACCGAACGTTAAATTTCCATTGTCAATTTTCTGAAAACTGGGGAAAATAGAGACTTAATAAGATTTGATCCGCGAAACAAAAATCGACTTAGGAGTCCAGTTTTTGGTATCCTGGACACACTTTAAATGTCTGAAGTACGGTGAAATGTAGATTGAAAACTCATTCAGAGGCTTTCCTCCGGCGCAAAATATCAGTACTTTCTTCAACGGGTCTATTATGATGGCTATTATTGACGATTTGATGTTTACGACACGAACAATGCAGGAGCAAGTGTCGTAATTTCCACGAATAATTAATAGTCAATATGCTTGAGTTGAAGACTGAACGTTTTCGACAATCTTGGTATTTCCAAGATACGTTTCACTACTGAATTTTGTAATTTATAGTAAGTTTTAATATTCTTCCATTGGGTTGCACAATGTGCTTCGTAACATTGAGTACATTTTTCAGACACTAGAGGTTTTCGCTGTTGAGCTGTTGACTCGTAAAAGAAGGCAAAGAAATGTTTTTGCTAAAATAAATTTACCGTAATTATCATTCTCCACTCCATAATTATGAGTACGACTGCTTGTATTACGATTTTATATCCTCGATTTTTCTGGCAATAATTGTCGAGCTGTCCCATATGTTGTTTACAAAACTTCAGGCAACGTACATTTTTCATTGTTGCTGTGTCTGTTTAAAAGATTGATTTCTGTTAAATGAACAGTATAAAAAATACTGAGAATTGCCGCGGTTGGAAAGGAACTTGAATTGCTCGTGGATTCCGAAAATTCTAAGAATGTGATTTGACGGCAAGTCGTGGTTTTCAAATTGGCATCGTTTAAACTTAACGTTTGCTTTAAAACTAAAAAAAATACATTTCTCTCTAGAAAGATCTTCAAATTGCCTGACTTGCACGGACCAGTCCAGCCAGCCAACCAGGCAGCTACTCAAGTGAAGTCGCTGCCAATTCTAGGATTTCTAATTCTAAGAAGGCGCCAGTGAGCTACAAATTGTGTTGAAAATCGAGTTAAGAGTGGTTGTTGGAAGTCATCGTAGAGAATATGTTTTGCCCAGTGTCAACAGTTTGTTATTGGTGCCTTAATTCAGTTCATTTTAATAATCCGACCTTGCAGCGATGGCATCGCGCGGTAAAGCAAGTCCCTGTCTTGAAAGAGGAAACCAGCTGAGTTACACCCACGGGGATATTTTAAAAGCACGTGAATAAAAATGTCAAGCAGGTGCCGTATAAAATTGATCTTGACATAATTAGTAACACTATTTTAATGTTAGAACGCGTTGTGCTGACAAAGTATGCCGTATGTGCTGAAAAGTAATTGTTGTATTTCAGGAAACAGAATACATACCCGCTGAATTGGTTCTATACGCATTTACATTACTTGTTCTCTCAAAACTACTAAGAACTATTCCAACCATTAATACTCACCTATTGCTCAGCTCATTCCATACATGATCTATTTATACATTTCTTGGGGTAATTGAGGGATCTAGTTTCAAAAAGTGACCTTTCCCCGTTTGGTAAAAAATGAGACATTGCCTTGAATAGGGTTTCGTTGCAGTTATACGTTGTTCTATAAAACGATTTGTAACAAAACGCGTTTTTTGTTCACTTTTGAGGGCTAATAATAGTGTTTTAATATCAAAACGCGATCTTCCTATAATATTTATTTCGTTGCAAAGTACAATCTTTTCCAATCCAGCAATCAAGAGATTTTTGTATCACAATGTTTTCGCACCGTATTATATCAAAATGGAAATTTATCATTCTATAGAAATTTAACTGGCCTAAGCATTGACCAAGCTAATACTGAGAATGAAGAGTATTGTGAAAGCCAGCAAATAGGGGTTGCTGTTTTTCATATTTGATGAACAATTCCAAAGAAATAAAGAAATCGAAATAATACTCCTATAAATATAAAGAAAACAGTTTATTTTCACGGAAAAATACGTTTTTACCAAAAATACACCAAAACAATATTTCAATTAAATTTGAAAACGAGACTTTTTCAAATTTTTAGCTGAAATTCTTTCATAATGACTAGATATTTCTGAATCACCTTACAATATCGTATTTACTTTCACCAGCCGAGCCATCCCAAACATTTAGCAGCAGAATGTTTTAAACAAATGATACGTCATTTTCTTGTTTTTTCTCCAAATAGACTACAATAGAAAAGTCATTGCCCAAAAGCGCACACGGCAACCACTGCGTAGGACTCGGCGCACATCACGGCGATGGTGATGAGCGCAGAGCACCGCTACATCATGCGCTGGGAAGCTGCGCGCGGCGCGCAGAGCACGCTGTGCGCGCAGCGAGGGGAGGCGGAGCTGTTGCGCAGCATTGAGCAAGTGCGTGCAGACATCGAACTCGAGGACACCGTGTTTGGAAAGGTGCTGTACCCATGTCTCCCCATTCAGACACGCAAAACCTAGTTTAGGGACACAACATACTATTAATCATCGCACGCACGGACAGTGTTTTGACCACACTCTGAATAAAGATGCATGCAAAGTCTGTAGAAGCAAGATTAGTCAACGAGAGGTCAGGAGTGCCTTAGGGACATATTTATTCGTGCTAAGCCGTAATAAATGGTATGGAAATTAACCGAACGAAAAGTAAAGCAATTACCTTTGGGATTGAAATTATACTGTAATTGATACGATCTGGGTAACGTCTGTATTTCGCGAGTATCTGGGTAGTGTCTTTATATCGTGAATGTTCTCTGCTAGATAGTAAGTTTGGATGGGAAATTGAAATAAACTAGACCATAAGCAGATGAAGTTGTTGTCTTTTGTAATACGTACGTTAAAGAAATGCATGGTAATTGCGAAAGAATTGACACGACAATCTTGTCCGACCTATTATAAAACACACAGTGACTTGTTCGGATTCATTTAGACTTACTAACATAGCGAATCTAGAAAAAAATCAAAAGAACCTATTCGATGTTCGCACGGTAAGGGTTGGAACGGCCTTTAAGGAAACGCTGGGTTCCGAGGTTCCGTGATATTTCCAGGAAATGTCACCTTGAGCACTATTGTTTATTTGAAATTATCTATTACTCTTGCAGAATTGTTCGGTACAAATTACCTTCAGTTTTCACCATCGCTTTTCTGAACAGACAAAAAAGTATGAACAATGGATATTGTAAAATGCGCTTTACACTTATTTTTATGTTTATTCTGAAGAATATGTAGTTTCTAAGAGTGGCAGTGATGCGTAGATAAAAATGCTGCTGCAAGATGAGCACGAGCAGGTGGTGGCCAAGATGGCGGAGTGGGAACGCAAGCACGTGGCGGATGTGGAGAAGATGGACGCCGACATCGTTCACATGAAGATAAACGTCGAGGTGGCACAGGAAGAGTGCGAGCTCATTCGGCGCACGGTGAGCCGTCAGAGCTTATCCCACACTCATCATTCTTCTGCTCATCTTCTGCTTATTCTTCTCCGCTCATCACACCGAAATAAATTATCGTTTCTCAAATCACATATTTACACTCATCGTACAAATCACCACATATCGCTGATCACACTTCGCCAACCGCTCATCAACAACCACTCACCACCACTCATTACTTAATATCCAGCACTCTTCGCTCACCCCTCATCACCTATTGCTCTTCGCTCACCACCCAACACTGCGATTACCGCCCAGCAGTTACTACTCGTCATCCATCCTTAATCCTTCACCTCTCATCACAGAGCATTGACCGTCATCAACGAGCATTGACCCGTGATCTCCGAGCATAGACTCATCACCACGTCACCCGTACATCACCCATTACTCATCGCTCATAACCCACCACTCATCACCAACTACTCACTGCTCATCACTCACCACTCATCGCATATCACCCACCACTCACTGCCCTTCACCCACCACTCACAGCTCATCACTCACCATTCATCGCTTAACATCCAACTCTTAATCTCCCATCATTCACTCATCTATCAGCACCATGTCTCTCTCTCTCTCTCTCCCTCACACACACGCTCAGTCTCATCACTCTCTGCTCAGTGCCCCTGACGTATACGAAAGACAGAACAAAAAATCAAGCAATCGTCGCTACGTTGCCATTCTCTCCCCTCCACGTAGCTGCGGTCGCGCGCGCGCGCGGTGGCGGAGTGGCGGGCGGCGCGCGTGGCGGCGGCGCGGCGCGTGGCGGCGGCGCTGCGCGTGCAGGCGTGGTGGCGCGGCGTGCGGTTCGCACGCACCGCGCGCCGGGCGCTGGCGGCGGCGGCGGAGGCGCGCGAGGCGCTGGCCACGTACGAGGCCGAGAGCGACGCCTTCGAGCGCGAGCGGCGGCGGCGCGCGGCGCTCCAGGCGCGGGCGCGCGCGCGCAGGCTGCGCAGGCAGAGGCGGCAGCAGCAGAAGAAGCTTTTGATCACGCGGATGCTGGGCGCCGTGCTGGTAGATCGGTTCAGTATATTAGACAGTCCTATTTAGTTTTGATAGTTATCTTAGGAGGTAATCTTTTGATCGCTAAATTATTTCAAGCACACGTATTTACTATGGATGGTTGTTTTAGGAGGTAATCTTTAGTATGATTGGCTATTTTAGATAGTAACATTTAGGCCGGTTGATTATTTTTGTTCGAATTATTTATATTAGTTGATTATACTATTTAGCAGAAAGCTTTACATTGATTACTTCTGGCATAAATCTTCGTATTGGTTTATTATTTTCAGCAATAATATTTAGTTTGTTTGGTTACTTTTTGCTGTAATAGCTGCTGTCTGTGGCCCATAGGAGTGCCCAGCGTGCAATTAATGTTATTCACTCTGACAGCTTACCGGGGAAATGAAAGAAATGATGGTGGGTATTTAGATGAACAGCTTAAATGTAGAGCACGTTGTGGTACATCTCAAAACATTCGTACTCACAGCCTAGAGGGAACGCGAATATGGAAGCTAACCTTTCAAACCCCTGCACCATTCAGGGTAGCCGGGAATTGATGCCAACTAAAAGGCAAAAAAGTACATGGCTATTGTGACCGCCTCGGCTCATTACTCAAGAATTCATCAATGCGAGACGAAATTCAAAACGGCGATACTTTTATTCGAGACTGCCAAGTCGCATTTCCTTTTTCGATCTCGTCTGCACTCTCCTCCAGGCCAATCTGGTTGACCGCAGGTAAGCGCTGCGTCAGGGGACACCAAGTGGGCAGTCTTTCACGTTATTTCTGCAATGAATTAACAAACGTGTGTTGGTTTGTGTGTGTGTTTGTGTGAAAGGTGATGCTTCGCGACGCGTGTGAGCAGCGGGCACAGAAGGAGGACGAAGCTGAGACTGCGAGGCGGGCGGCCAGAGAGGCGGTCGACGCCTCGCAGGTGAGGATATTCAAACTCCATTCAGTCGAAACGAAAACAATTTGAAAATAAGACTATTCCTCACTCGCACTACCTCACAAACTCGATCTTTCAATTGAATTTGTTCATTCTTTGAACTTTGTCCTAGACTTAGAATCCCAATGCCATTGTTCCAATCCCACAGGCCCCGCCCCCTCCCACAGACCCCGTCGTGCCATACACACCATCCTGTGCCACAGACTCCCCATTCTTTTCCACAGAAATTCCCCCTCCAAGAGATCCCGTTCCATTCCACAGACCCAGTCCTATCCCATAGATACTGATTGCTTCAACAGACCCCCCCCCCATCTCCTCCCTCAGAACCCTCCTACTTTCTGGGAACAGATGAAAGAATATGATGATGATAATGATGAATGATAAACGTTTCTGGGTGTAGTTCTTCGTTTGCACTGTATTCAGTTAACTATTGTGTTATGACCAAAGCTAGTTAATTCCATAAAACAGTTTTTTTATTCACAATTGATGAACATACGGAAAAAATGCATTAACTTGCGTAGTCACAATATAACCAGGAGATTTACCGCGGTCTTGCCAGATTTAACAAAAGACGAAGAGATGTCCAGCAACAATGCCATGGTCACGATCCAAGTATCAGAAGACAAGTCTGTTTTACAGGCCGGTATCTCTCTCTAACTTGCCCACTCATAACTCGCACTATGATGGGATGACTAGAACTGGGTTCGCTGCTCGCTGCGCGCCGTTTTATACTTGGTCAGGGCTAAAGTCTCGCCGACTGGCCCGGCCGCACTGGCACTGCCGATGGTGCGCTCGGTCGTCGTCTTGGTTGGTGGGCGTCTTTCTGGGCCTGCTCTTTGCTCTTCCCAGTTTGGGTTAATGGCGCTAGCGTGTGATAAAAAGGAAAGGGGTGGAGGGAGGTGGATAGGAATCTCTCGCTACCCCGTACTTGACGGGGTTCGGAGAGTAGGGACGGGGAGGGGGGGAAAGAAGAGGTGGAATTTAAATATGAGAATATAGCGGGGTTGTTATTAGGGTAGGAAAATTTTTGGCCGGTGTCGGTGGGTTAGTGGAGTTAGGTGGTGCTAGGCGGGGGGAGTTTGAGAATATCAAAGGGGTGGAGGAATCGTTGCCTATGGAGGGGTGGATTGTGGAGGACATGTTGATGGGGGCGGGTTTGGAAAAAAGCGGTGTAATGAGCTTTCTTGAGGGCGTTGTCAACGTCTTTCTGTGCGGTGTCGAAAATGTCTTTGTCAATGGGCGTTAGTTTCAGTGTTTGTCGGAGTCTGTTGTAGTTCGTAAGTGGAGGGGGTCGAAATGAGAGTCGTAAAAATCTGTTTTCAGTCTTGGTTAGTTTCGTGTAGTTTGTCTTTGATGTCGTTGCCCAGGTCGCGCAGTTGTAAGTCAGTATCGGCTTGATGTATGTCTTGTAAATATAAAGTTTTGTTTTGTCGGGGGTGAGTGGGTGGGTCAGAACGGGTGTCAGGGCATTTAGTCGTCTATTTGCTTTTTGTGTGATTGCGTCAACGTGTCTGTTCCATGAAAGTTTGCGGTCAAGAGTGATTCCTAGGTACTTTGTCTCGTTCGTCCAGTCGATTGTAGTATTGTCTATGGTGAGCGGGGGTGGTATTGGATGTGTTTTTCCAGGGTAACCTCTATTAAAGAATACTGCTGCACTTTTTCGGGGGTTTAGTTTCAGGTTATTGTCTTTAGCCCAGGTAGTAATGTCGTCTAGGTCGTTTTGGAGTATTTGGGCCGAGTAAGGTAGTCTACGTTTTGTCACTGCCAGTGCTGTGTCGTCGGCGTAGATGTAGTCGTTAGTCTGTGGTGAGGTCGGCAAGTCATTCGTATAGAGGGAGAAGAGGATAGGGGAGAGGACGGCTCCTTGCGGGACGCCGGCGAGGATGGGTCTGAGGGAGGAGGAGGAGTTCAGGTGATTAACATAGAAGGTGCGGTTAGTCAGGTAGTTGGTGATAAGAGGGTGGAGAAAGCGGGGGATGTGCGGGGTGATTTTGTAAATGAGTGAGTTGTGATTGACGGTGTCGAAAGCAGTGGTGAAGTCAAGAAAAATGGCTGGAACTGGTTGTCGTTTTCCCTCCTGTAGTCGAGTTGCAATGTCAGAAGTTAGGCGTAACGTTTGTAGTCCAGTCGATCTGTCTGCTCGAAAGCCGAATTGTGTCGGTCTTAGTCGTTCTTCTATTATTGGGGATAGTTTTTTCAGGATGATGCGTTCAAATATTTTGCCTAGGATGGGGAGGAGGCTGATGGGTCTGTAGTTGTCAGGATTTTGAGGGGACTTGCTGGGTTTGGGGATCATTCGGATTTTGGCTATTTTCCAGGAGTTGGGGAAGTAGGAGGTGTTGATGCAAGCGTTAAACGTTTTAGTTATGAAGTCAGTCGCGTTTTTGGTCAAGTTTTTGAGGGCGTTGGCTCTTACTCCGTCGGGGCCGGTCGCTTTACCGCCGTCGAGGTTTTTCAGTTCGTCCGTTACGTCCGTGTTAGTAATAGTCCAAGGTGTTTGTTGATGTCGTGGGAGATGAGGCGTTTTCATAAAGTATAAGATGGTGGATGAGGGGAGGGGTGCGTTGGGTGCGGTAAATCTTGTCTGAAGTTTGTCTGCGAAAAGTTCTGTCATCGTCTGTGGATCGTAAGTTTTGGTACCGTCGGGTCTTAGTAGTGGCGATATGCTATGTGTAGTTTCTTTGAGGGATTTTATTAAGGTCCAAATTTTGCTGGGGTGCGTAGTTAGGTCTGTGATTGTTTTCGTCCAGCTTTGTCGTTCGTAGTCTATAAGTGCGTCGTGTAAAGTTTGTTTGTAGTATAAGTACGTCATTTTGTCTTCTTGTCGGCGTGTCCTGTAATAAGTTTTTTGGGTCTTTCGTTTGTAGCGTAGAAGTAGTAGTATGTGAGTCGGTAGTTTTTCCTGTGGGGTATTGGTGAAGGAGGAGGCTTTCCGGAAGGAGCGATTGATTTGGAGGGATAGGTGTTTAATGGCTTGGTCGATTTCAGCTTGGTTTGTGAGTGCATTTGGGGATTTCACTTTTTTGGAGATAAGGTGTTTAAATTTGCGCCAGTCAGTGGAGACGGATCGGGAGGGGAGGTTGAAGTTGGGGGATGATGTATCTGTTGCGAAGAGGATTGGGAGGTGATCGGAAGTGAGTTCAAGATTGGGATGAGGGGTGCTTATTATGATATGGGAGGAGTGAAGGGCGAAATCTAGGATGTCATGAGGGAGGTTGCGGACAAGGTGGGTAGGTTCTGCTGGCGCTGATAGGGTTATGTGTGCGTTCGTGTCGAGGTATGTCTGTAGTATTTGTCCGTTGATGTTGGTATGTCTGCAACCCCAGGTAGTTGATTTAGAGTTTATGTCACCTGCTAATAGAAAGTTGTCATGCGTAAGTAAAGTCAGGTCGCTGTCTAGTAGCGGGAGTTGTGGAGGTGCGCTCGGTCGCGCCGACCGAACCGCGACGGCTCCGGTGAACACGACCTCACCAACTAAGTGGTGCCCGTATTGTCCTGGGGCGCCACCGTCTCACTGCTACGCCCTGATTCTTTCAAAGGGGCGCGAGCGACCACTACTTTTTGATCTTCCGCTCATGAAGCCCCGGTACAGCCACCGCTCTCCCGGCAGCCATTTTGAAATCCATTAGAATCACAAGCAAATAATTTCAGCCGCGCGTCTCGTCCTCGCCCACTTGTTCCGTCCTGCGTGGTAGGCGTTGGCGCAGGCGCAGCGCATGCGGGAGGCCGCCCTGCGCCAGTCGGCACTCGCCACGCTCTCTGGCGACGCGGCCTGGCGCACGCCCTCCCCGTCGGGGACGACGGTTCCGCTCTCCGTGCGCCGCGCCACGCCCACCTCGCCCACCGGCAGCGCGGGCTTCCAGTCGCCCGGATAGCGCTCGCAAGCCTCGGAGAGAGGGAAATGAAAGTATTCCTGAGTGGCATTGGCATTGGTTTCTAAGGGTGATGTCGGTAAGGTGACTCCGAGAACATATGAGTCGGAGTCATCGGAGAACGTTAAATGATAATATTACTTTGAATTGAATTTATTGATAGTAAACGTTTTAACATATTTCTTGTAATTGTGTTGAGTAACTTAATGATTAATTGAATATACATTACTGTATATTTTTATATTCATAAACAGAATAAATAAAAGATTATGTTTCTGTAAACAACAAAAAGCAATAACTGATTTACATTTGAGTGATATCTTCATTAGTTCCAAAGTATATTGTTAAGAGTTGATCTTTTTATATGTCCACAGTTTAAGTATCGAATCCCCAAACGCACTTCATTTTAATGATAATTGAAATAAGTGACGAAATTGGTTTCTTTTACAATCATTTGGAATGTACATCATATATACAATATTTTAACATATTAAAAACTTGAACATATTTATTTATGATTGTGTTTAATAATGACTTACCCTCTGTTGGAACAGCCACTGCCTTAATGAAATGATGTGAGCCGTCATATTCTCTTAGAGAGAGACTTCCTGGTTCACCTGAAATTTGTTCCGCATTTGTAATTTCAGACCATAATGTACAAACTACAGGTTGAAAATAGAATAGGTAGTTAATCTCGATATAATAAAGAAAACTGTGCAAATAGTAATGTACAACACAAAAAAGTAGGCGTTTAAATAAGAAGAAGAATTTTGGATTGATTCGAAAATTATAAAAGAATGTAGGTTTCTGTATTGACAAAAATCGATTTTATTTGATTTAATCGACGTTAAGACATGGACGTTAATATATGGACGTTAAGACATCGATGTTAAAATTTCGACATCAATGTCGCATCCCGCAGTTCAGTAGAGTGAAGGAATGAGACCGCTCTGGTCTAGAACAACACTTAGTAATGTGTAAATGTATCATGTCAAAAGTATTTAAGGATGTGGCATCCTATTAATATTGTTGTCACTGAACAAAAAATGTAATATTGTCAGGTAAGTCACCATGTACTAAATTATCATTAGTTTTCTATTGATGGCTTATTTATTTATTAATTATATAGTCTGCAAAATCGCTTTAAGGGAAATATCCTCCTGCTTCAGTAGGGTGAAATGTTGGCTTTCACATTTACATTAAATGAAATTGCTCTTATAAAAAATTAAATTATACATAATTACACAAAATGATATACAAAACAAAAACTTTATCTTTGTCGAAAACTCTTCCGTCAATGTCTTCCACTTGTCTTATTCTCTCGCTTGACCTTTACTCTGAACCGATTTTCACACAAAAGATATTACAAAAACCAAAGGCACTCTTAAAATTCACAAATTACAGTATTTTTCTCTTGTCACAAACTCGACGGCAGATGCCTTCCTCTTGACCACGTGTTTTTCAATCTCATTCTTAAATACGTATTATGTAGTGATTGATAATGGTGAGGTATCGATTATTAATAGTCATTTAAACATACATTGGCTCATCGTTATAATACTGTATTCTCACAAATCTCTTAAAATTAACATAAATATATTGTTATACAAATCATTGATCTGATTTCACCCAAAATAATTATTGAACGTCTTTTCCAAAACTGAAAAAGAAACCATGTCAGTTATCCATGAAATACTTAAAATATTCATGTTTTTTCTATAGATCGAAAGTTGATGACGTTTGACATTCGTTTATTTATTCTTCTCTTGTCAAAAACGGGTTAGAGAGATAAATGGCAATTTATAATGCAAATTTCACTCTGTTTAAATTCAGTCTGACTTAAACAAATTCTATGAAACAAAAATTCCATAAATATGAATTCCAACATCTAATAAACGCATTATGTCTCACATATTGCCGCTGTGCATTTTCGTTTGTTGTCATAATATAATATTCTAAGGTAGTACACTCTTAAACTACAGTGTGACAGAAAAGTCTCTCCGCAGAGGAAACACGCCAGTTGAGAGTGCTAGCAATACATTATTTTGATGAGACGAGCTGCATCTTGTAACAAGGGAAAATGAAAATCGCATACTCATACTCCGTTGTTGAAGGCAAATTTCAAACCGTAGATACATGTTGTCAAAAAGTTTCTTGTGTTATCGACTGCACATAAATTATCACGCTTGTTTGTTGTTTTTTGGATTATTTTTGTACGCTGCAGATTTTGCCGCATCCCAAAAGAAGTAGTCCAGTAGAGTTGTATCAGAGAACCGAGGTGCGTAGCCAGAGTCATTGTTATTATTCCACACAAAAAATACTCGTTTAAAAGCGCAAGTAATTGGTTGGGTTTACAGGGCCGGATTTATGCATGTGCTGACAGTGCTGCAGCACAGGGCACTCCACCAAAAAGGGGCCTCCACCAAATAAAAAATTATTTTTTTTTATTTTGGTCTATTTTTCTGCAAAAACTTTTTAATTTCATTGTTATGTAGTAATTTGTATTTTTTTAAATTTAGATTTCATGATGCATTTTTAGTCTCAAGAATATCTACTTATTTAGTATGTATTCAAAGTTATTTATGATTTATTCAGTATTAAACGCACATAATCTAACCGAATATCGTGTTTCAAACATGATCACCGGTTTCGACTTGCTCTTTTGGCTAAGCCGATCTGATTTTATACTATGAATAACGTAACTTTTATTTTGAATAGATGTATTTGAATTTGAAAGTTTATAAATGCAATAAATTTATTGAAACTTTACTTTTACTGAGATCGTATTTTATCTGACTTCATTTACTAATATGTGCCGATTATTTTTAGTTCGAAGTAATATATAATCGAATATGACTGTGTTTCAAGACTTCACCATAAATAAACGATTGATAAATGTGAAATACATGTCTCCTATTTCATAAACAAATACCCTTTGTTCCTTTAAAAATTATTTCATAGTCGACAGTCGTATTTGATTGTCGATCGCATATGGAAGTGAGTTAACTATATTTTAATAAAGGTGAATAGTTACATAGTGTGTGCAAAATAGTTGTAACTAGTGTGCAATTTAAGGAAAAGGTATGTATTAAACATAATATGTATAATTTGTATAGAAAAATGCATGAAAAACACATTGAATTTTACAATATTTTTATCAAAATTAGGCAACCTTAGTTCAGATGAAATAATCAAGCACGCAACAAACCTTAGTAAAATTTATGTAGACGACGTCGATGAAAATCTTGGAATTGAGTTGATCCAATTCAAAGAATTCATTAACCAATTCATACAAGATGAGGAATCTAAAAGCGCCTTAAGTCGGAAACATTTTATGTATAACTTAATAATTGAGAAGGGAATACAAGATGCGTTTCCGAATGTAGAAATTATTTTAAGAATTTATCTTGTGTTAATGAAAACAAATTGTAGAACGGAAAGATCATTTTCAAAATTAAAACTTCTAAAAAATAGATTGAGAACTAGTATGACAGAAGAACGACTTAATTATCTTTATATTTTGAACATCAATTTTGATATTCTAAAAGAATTATCTTTCGACGATATAATTGAAGAGTTTGCTTACAGAAAAGCAAGAAAAGTTCCTGTAGTTTAGTTATTATAATTAAGTTGTAATGTGTTGTAAATATTCGGTTTATAAATAAAATATTGTACGCAAAAATTATTTGCAAAAACATTTTTTTAATTAAACATATTTGACACATAGATTTTATTTTGTCAGCCGCCAACTGCATATAATATATATGGGGGGGCCTCCACCAAAAATCAGCACATGGGCACCCACCAAGTTAAATCCGGCCCTGTGGGTTTATGCGCTGTGGCATTGTCTCGTTGAAAGAAAAATGTTCAATTTCGTCTTCTCTCAGCTCAGTTATAAATTTGAAAATTATCTCGGCACAGTAGATATCCGAATTCACTGTAGTGTCGAAAAACACTGATCCTAATATTCGCTCTCGTAAAATGACAATTCTGGCACCGATATTCTTCGAATGCAATGGTGTTCTCTCATTGCATTGGAATTACGTGAAGACCAAATCTTTGAATTTGGAGAGACGATACAGCAAGATAAATGATGAAACATGATCATGTTTCATCCGTAACGAAGGGGGCGGAGGTGATATGCAGCCGTAGACTGCAAGTTGGCAGGTGTGACCTTTCACGATACATGAGAAGAACATGTTCTTGCTAGAATGATCGCCCGCACAGTTACTGTTTAACCAGGAAGATTAAGATAGTACTCTTGTGCAATGTGCACGAATAAGATAAACTACTGCGACAATGAATTAACAGTTCTGCAGCATACATACTCACGTGTGATGTGATTGGGTAAAGTCCGGACAAATGTACTTATAATGATTATTTAGTTGTAGAACACACTGAACTTCTAAAAGAGCAAATTAACATGTTTACACACGTGAGTATTGAATACGTAGCGATGTGAAGAAGGCACGAAATGGCCGCAAGGCAGCAAGTCATAGGAGTGCGAAATGCCATTCTGCTACAGCTTCATTATTAAAGTAACGTAAATCAGCACAGCGGGTCGATACACTAAACTATTTCTCGAATTTATTGAACCATTTTTCACACGCGTAAATTGCGTACATTGCAATGTGAAGAAGTTAAGCAATGAGTGCGAGCTTCGCGCGACACGGAGTGATCATGGCGAAGGTTTCTCTCGAACTGACTGGGTGAGTGGCGGTGCATTGATGTAGACCGCTGGCTGTGCGCGTTTTTGATGTTCCAGCAAATGGGAACGCTTCTTACAAATACATTGTAATAAAGAAAAACTGAAGTTATTGGAATGAATGAAAATTAACTAATGAAATGAATTATAGGCTTATTTATAGGTTTTAACGGATTCAATTACAATGCTAGTTTTAGGTTTAAAGTATTGAAGTGACAGTATTCAAATGTGGCGCAACAGCCTATGCAGCCACGCGCGAGATACGATTGGGAACGCGAGGCGCGGATGCAATTCCAAGAACCATGGCTCTTGTGTGGGCTTGTTTGCAAAATGCAGTTGTGAAACGCTTTACAGAACTGACTTGTACGGACACCTGACTGCATTGATGTGCGAGTTGAAATAATATATAATTAATTTTTAAGTAGATTCCATGACTTAGCAGAAGGTTTTATTTATAATTTCAAGTCCGTGTCTATTTATGAATATCTGGAACCACTGACATGACAGTAACCTCTTCTCGTAATAACTTTCTTTCAATTCGTGATCGAACGTTTATTTATATGGATACAAGTGAAGTTCTTATTTTAAAGCTTTATGCGCTGCCTACATAGAGATTCTGATATCTTGTTCTAATTTTCGAGATGATTTCGTAGGATTACACAGCATTTTATTAGAGATTTCATAAAGGTTTTTGCCCGTTAGTTTTAGGTCTGTCCTTTCTTAGCGCATCGTGAGCTGACCCAGTCTCACGAAATTTATGTAATATACCGTGAACATCATCGCGATGTGGACATTTGGAATTACGAAAAAACGCAGACGAAATTGTTATTTTACGTTTTCCGTTAACTTGCCATTTTCTCGAAAAACATGTTGCACCAAAAAAGTTCTGTCGTCACTTATTAATAGAATAATCAATCAATTATGACCAAAAATATCATTGCCCTATCTCTGTATTGTGTCCAAAAACACAGAACAGTAATCACAAAACATTCAAAATATACTCCCATTACCATTATTAATTAATATTAAGTTATTCCTTCACTTGTCCTCGACCTAATTGCTATCAATATAAATGCAATTTGGAATAGAAGCCGATGACTCGAATTACTGAGGAGCGACTTTTCTGGCGTGCTCAATTATAATGTAAACTATTATACTCTTATTTATAAACTGCACGTGAAATTAATTATCTCATTTTGAGATTTAAAAAAATTAAATAGCACAATACGAGGGTTGCCTTTTATATTTCAGGATTAGAGAACAAAAACAAATATTAATCATCGAAAATCACTTTATTGTTTTTCAAAATATTCCCCATGAAGATCTATACACTTTTGCATGCGTTTGAACCACTTGTCGAAGCACTTTTGCCACTGATTGAGGTATCTCCAAAACATGCATTCTGAATGCAGCAACCGCTTCTTCAGGTGTCGAAAAACGTAGACCTCTCAGTTTGTTTTTTACGTACGGGAATAAAAAGAAGTCATTCGGTGCCAAGTCAGGACTATGAGGATGACTCATCAAATCGATGTTTTGGGTGCTCAAAAATGCAGTTGTTTGAGCCGATGTGTGAGAGCTCGCATTGTCGTGGTGAAGAGTGGCGGTCGGTTTTCCTGATTTCTTAGAAAACAGCTGGCAAACAAATCGGTGTGTACCACTCAGAATTGAATGTTCTGCGTTGTTCTAGTGGTACGGGAGAGACATGTCCAGTTTTTCCGAAAAAACAGGTGACCATTTGTTTGGAAGTGCTTCGTGTGCGAACACCTTTTGTTGGATTTTGCTCATCTTGAAACCCCCATACAGTCGACTGCTGTTTACTTTCGAGCTCATACGCGTAAAATCACGATTCATCACCTGACACGATGTCATAGAAGTGTTTCGAAGCACCGCGATCGTATTTTTTGAGCATTTCTTTCGACCAATCGACACGTGCCTTTTTTGAGCGATTGACAAATTGTGTGGGATCCAACGCGAACAAATTTTTTTGACAGTCAAATGTTCATGCAATATTGAATATATGCTGGTCCCACTAATGCCGAAGGTATGTAAGACCTCAAAACATCCAACTTTACGATAGAACTGTCAGTTGCCAGATTGCAACACCACGGTTGCCAAATCCAGAAACATAAAATGCAACCTTCGTACAGTTTCACTAATTTCAACATGCTTAAAGTCCACTTTAACTAATGTTAGGTCTTCTCACAAGGATTGCCGTTAAATTCCTTTGAGATTCTACTAAGGAAGAAACACGCTGACTAAAAATGTGAAATCGAAATTTCCAAAAACGTAAGAAGAGTACTCACAAAATATACTTAAAAAATTTCTATTTGGATTCCTGGTTTGGATCATTTAGTATTTTCAAGTGAGAAAAATGTTATGGGACGAAGAGACAAATAGATGTTCAAAGCCAGAATTAGCAGTGAATATCTTACAGGTTATGTTTTCCTGAGGTGTCCAATTGGTGGAAAACAAAGTGATTTAAATCTCCAGAGGTGCTGTTATATTTTATTCCACAAAATTCATTTCTCGCGTTTTACTATTATTGTTACTGAAATTGCGTGAGTGAAGAGCCAATGTCTCCAGATTGCCAACATTACGGGACCTTGGGTCAAAGCTGGCTCTACTATACCAGTATCTCGGATTCTGCTGCTACACGAGGTATGCGGACAATGATTACAACGTATAAAAATACCATGCTGGTTTTAAGTACCTGTGAATTACATAAGGAGACAAGAAGAGGGGATTTTCTAAGTACCATTATGGCCGTTTCTGGAGATCGAGCCAGTTTCACCCATCGGAGGTAGGGAGAATCAGAATACTTCCCCAGAACACTCTGTCAATGGAACTCATTTCACTATTTTAGTTTTAAGAAATGTTTTCCTAAAATAAAAAGTATTTTAAAAAATATTATCTATCGTACATTGTACACTTGTAGTGAAAGAACGTAAAGGTATTTTAATGAAGAAAATAACACAGAAGTCATAAATACACTGTCAGTCAACTTTCTTTTTACTAATACTCATTAAACCAATAACATTTATAAATTTAGTATTCAAAACAAAACAAATGTAACAATTATAACAACCGGTTACTGTATTCAAGTTCATTCGCGAACTAAAAAAATGCATAATACTATAAATAATAATAATAATAATAATAATAATAATAATAATAATAATAATAATAATAATAATAATAATAATAATTCACACCATATCAGAACACGAAGCAACGGAACACGAAAGTTGGGTCAACAGTTTATTTAGTTTCAATAGGCAAAAAACATCGTGGATCTAAAGCGTGGATTGCAGGTAATGTTCCCTTCAGTACACTAATCTGTTCTGTGACGGAATCTTGACCGCCGACGATGAAGACACGGCGAGCGCGAGGGCGTCGCTGGGGTCGGAACGTTCTAGATTGCGGCCACGCGTTGCCCCAATAGCGGCGGAAGTCCTTATTGACAGGCGACCCGTGCGCGGCGCGGCGCGGCGGCAGAGGCCCTGCGGGAGATGGATAACGCTAATCGACATTGTATTGGCTGCCATCTACCCCGCCGCCCGCACCCGAGCTGCTTCGTCGACCATTCTTCCTCTCCGGCGCGCTTCTCCAATAAGAATCTTCGAAAAATACTAGCACGTTCGGTGTTTAATACACCAAAATACTCGTAAATGGAAAGTTATTTAGAATAATACATATTTCAAAAAAATACAAGTAAATGAATACTACCACAATCTACTTACAAAAATAATAAATTATCAATACTAATATAAAATGAATTAATTTTCACAGTGTACAATGACAGAAACTAAAACTGAATATTGAAACCACAACAGCACATACTATCTCGATTAAATACTTAAGAATTAAACTCATGTTGGTGCTTTCTCGAGGGTAACATACAGATTCCAGTTTCAAGTAAAACACACAATTAAAAGAAAAATGTATATATGTAGCAATAAGGCATGAAGTATACCAAGCAGAGCTGATCTAAGAAAATTACCAAAGGAACTAATTGAGGCAATGAGGCAATAAAATTTAGTTCAACAACGCGGCGGCACTTTATTTGCGGAAATGATTTAATATAAAAGATTTCGTCATTGTCTTGTAAGATTACGCAAGTTAACGCAACATGCTGTTTCTTTGCGAACTAAGTGTACAGCTGCAACTCGGGAGAGCCAGCCCACAACTCCCGACCTCTAGAGCCCGCGACACCTGCGTCACCGTTCCAGCCCTCACCCCCTCAACCCACCGCCAAGGTGTGTACGACCGCTTGAATCAGACGCGTACTCGACCACCCGCGAGGATTCTTCCGCGCAGCTGCAGCTGCTTGTCCGTGATTAGCTGGGAAAATAGTACTGCGCAATGGATTTCGGCCACTTCCAGTGCGTAGTTTCTAAGGTGGGGATAACTTTGGGAATTAGAGTAGCATAGAAGGGATTGAGAGAGACCGACAGGAGTGAGGAGTTTGGGCTGCTGAGTCGAAAGGAAGCCTTATCCATGTACTGCGATTCATTTTTAACTCAATTGGACTTGTGAAAAAAACGAATTAGATGTGAACGTGGAGCTAGGGATCGCGTTCTTGTGCAGTGACTAGTTGTATTTTGCGGAAATTAAGGCGGGTAGATGAGAAACATTAGAAACGCGGAACAGAAAATCGCTTGCTAAGGTGTTGTAAATTTGGACGCACTTAAAGAATTTTGATAGACAAATGCTCTTGTTGTGCGTACTCACGCGCCTGTGGAACTTTGTGAAGTGCGCTGTCTTAAGTAGTTCTTAAAAAGTTCCGGGAACTTTCAAAACCTGCCACTTCGGTTAAGGACGAATTATTGAAAAGTGAAAACACGACCACGATGAACCGACGTAGGCTCAGATGGTTTGCGGGACCCTGGAATCAGCTGTACACCGCAGCCCGCGGTCGACGACCCGTGCCCGCCCGGCCTCTGCGGCCGCGTGAGTCCACAGGGAGCGCCTGCCCTGGCTCGCCTCCCCCGCTTTCACGGTGGGAACTGCCTGGTGGATCACAGGGCGCCTGCACACTCATCAATGGAACGCGCTGCAGAAAAAGGATGCGGTGATGATGTTTCATCCATTCTAAGGTTTTACCAAGAAGCTCTTCAAGCATACGCGAAAGACTTTTGAATCATCCTGAATGAACCGGAAAGTTTGTAATAGTAATTTGAAATGATCTGGCGTGGCGCGGCCGCGTTTTGGCCCTTTAAAATCATAATAATAAAAACAAGATATTATTAAAGATTAGGGATTTGAGAAGTAAAGAGCTCACTGGAAGGGAATAATTTGTGAATATAAATAGAGAAATTAAAATTCAATGTTAATGTAATTTTTTGTATTCTCACAACTCTTCCTTTCATCAAAGCGAAATAGGACATCCCGTCAAAATTCTGTTGTCATCCCGCCAAAGTGAGTTATCGGATAAGACACCGACGTCACAATAAGTATATTAAAATTAAATATTTTAAAACTAACTTAAAAGTGATAACTAGGGGTCTTTCATGACGTTTTCGAGTTAAACGCTATATTATAATATGCATGATTTTCACTCTGTGATTCATCGCGGATGCAACGTGTTGTTCTCGCAAAAGCCTTGCGTTTTTGCTTGGGAGACTTCTTTTCGCACCTACAGTTTTAGGCTCTCACACTGTTTTATAAACATCTCTCTTATAAATGATTTTATTTAAATAGTATAGTACTTCAGAGTATACTCTATTTTAATGACTCTGCTTTACTATAGAGCGGCTATGTAGCGTTAATGTCGTCATCTCGATCAAGTTTTCCGACTAGTTTCCCTGATCTATTGAGCAAATGCTGAGATGACCGGTTGTTTTTTTCTGGATATAATGGAGTTTCATTATGCGCATGTTTTGGTGAGATCTTATTGCTAATTGTGTTTGGAGAGCTCAACAAAATATGATTCGATTTCTCGTCTTTGGATACTCGAAACATAATTTATTTCGAAGGTGCACCGCCGAGTGCTTTGCGCGAGTGCTTCTTGTGGGTGAGCCAGTGGTGCTCTTGCTTCATGCTTAATCGCCCGACGCGTGATTTTCTGCAAAGACAGACGATTTCAACGGATGTTCCGTGATGCGACAGCGTCAAGGGAGGGGCCTACCTCAGCAACAAATGTCTATATCCTCGCTCGAGGTACCGGGATTACGAGGCGTGTAGGGAAATTATTACTAAGTCTCCCCTAATTTATGCGAGACTGACTAACTGTTGTGTACTCGAAGCTGAGGCTCATAGCTCACTACCGCCTTCGTGCTTTGCAGACAATATGTTAGAGGTATTTAGGAGTGTGCGAAGGCCATAATGATACGGATATAAACCCCTCGACCGTTGTGAAAAGCTGTTGCACAAACATTTCCACTAACAGAGTGATTTCCATGACTAATGTTATTCCATCTACTCTGCATTTACAGCAGCACAAACGCACTAGGGCAGATATAATTTCAATTACCCAGGAAAGTTCATATAGATGTATAGAAAAACATTTAAGAAGAGCGTATTTCAAATTTAAAGTTTTGCAATTTTAACGAATTTTTCAACGAACATTTTAAAATTACTGACAATTTCGTGGAGAACTTGATTATTGAATCTGAATTGCGTAATAAACATACGACAAAGCATGTTTTTGTTTAATGTTTCAGTCATGTGTGAAACATTATATGCTAAATTATTGAAATAATTTTCTTTTTCTGCTAATCACTACTCTGAATTTCCTATTTTAAATCTAAATTAATCATTTTATGATTTTGATCCAACTACGAATTACCTAAAATTTAAAAAAATCAAATCAAAATAGTAATACAAAAATTAAACTGGGATACAATTATAGCAAATAGATCAACTTTATTAAATTAAACGAAAATAATAAGATAGCTATAATTTTTGTTAATTTATTTAACAACTAAGTATTAAAAACGTGTGCCTTCAGGCTCTAAAAACTGTGTACTGCTCGTGTCTACGAACCTAGCAGAAAATACAATGTATCGGCAGTATCTGCACAATTACGGAAACAAGTGATCAAAGATTAATTATTTATCTGTATGTTGAATTTTCTTTAATGAGAAATTTCCAAGGATTAATGAAAGTAATTCGTCTTAACTGAGCAAAGTGACTCAGTGCGTAGCGCATTGACTTCGCAATCGGGAGGTGCGAGTTCAATCCCTGGGCCGGCCATCCTGACCGGCTTTATCGTGGTTTTCCTCGGTCACAAGGCGAATGCTGTGATGGTTTCAAAACGCCACCAACATCTCCCACCACCCTACTTGCCACCTCCTACCATCATTCTAGTGCTTTCAAACCTCATCATCACCCTAGCCCTTCATTCAGTATTCTTTGCAAAAGGCAGGAGACCCTTTCTCATGTCCCAGTGGGATATTTGTGGGCTAATAATAATAATAATAATAATAATAATAATAATAATAATAATAATAATAATAATAATAATAATCCGTCTCAAACATTCAGCAGCTGTTTGTCTAATGTACAACGAATGATCTGAGGGTAAATGATCACTTCCATTTAGTGGACCCAAAGGTGTGGAAAGATGCTTCAACTTCAAACATTATTTGCTTCAAACTATAAACCTAAGGAGTTTAGTTATCACTAATGGACGGCACGCATATTATGCATAGGATTAAAGGTTCTTAGATCTATATCAATAATATATTATATAATGACTTTATTTCAGGGATTCCGCCCACCTTTCGTAGAAAAATAAATTCATTTTATTAAACAATTGAAAGTGATAATTATTCTTTAAATTAAAGTATATATATTTCTTCCTACTATAAAATACATGTAATTCATAACACACAGCTTTTGCAATAAATGGCGAAGTCCTTTAGAATTATGCAAAGGCGATTGCATTCCAATCCAACATTGATATGTAAAATAATTTTCACACGAAATTCCGATCCGGAACGTTTTAACTGTTTGTGCACCAGTATTATTAAAGATAGTGTAGCATTCGCTGATGACAAACGTAAAAAATTGCCTTTAGTGTCAATTCGGATTATTATTAATTTTAAACGGGGCTGTATCGCAATAGCTTGTCAAATCAACCGGAAATGAAGTAAAGGCACTAAAATATTTAAGTTCTAGCAAAATACTCAAGCTTGTATTATATGTATTGCTGTTATTATTATTATTATTATTATTATTATTATTATTATTATTATTGTTGTTGTTGTTATTAAGGTTTATCCGTAAGAAATGTTAGTCTAAATAATTACAATTCTAGTCATGAAAAAATGAATATCTTGCCCTGCGCACATACACTTAATATTCAGCGCAAATACAATAAGCTCAGTATTACTCGAATGAATAATATGATACACGAAAATATAATTTCTCGCATAAAAATAAATGAACCAAATGAAAATACAGTTGCTCATTGACTTTAGGGTATTATCTTACAAGGCACAGAAAGTGGGAATGGGAGAGTTCATGACTAGAATATTAGCGTAGTTTCTTCACACTAATCAGTTATTTAACGCAATAAGACACCCCAACGTCATAGAGCATCCTGTGCGTGGCATGAGGGTCATTGAGGGGCCAGATGACCACTAGTCAGTTAGTACCCGTTAATAAGAATACCTCGGGTTTTCGTGAGAAAGCTGTTCAGTCATGTCACTGACTTCGACAAATGTAGCAATTCTGGTATCAAAAATAAAACAAATGCGGTAGATAGAGTGTTGGAAACGACGGTTCTATTTTTAAGAATGATCTAAAGAAGGGCGTATGCACACAACAAGTTGTCGCCAATAGTACGTAGATCATAGTTAAAAAGCGTAGTCATTTAAGGGTTTCGTCAAGGTGGATGATTTTTCCATGAACAAACTATCGAGCGCAAACGCTCACCTGGCTCTGCCAAACAATATTGGTCATATCGCGAATAACAGCACCAGACTTCTGTCTTGGAAGCACTACATCTAGGTTCTACGCAATGGCAGCAAAACAATTAATTGCTGGATAGGTGCCATGTTCAATTTAAAAAGGGTGTTTCATATGGCACGAGAGATTCCATGTTTGTAAAATAAACTTAAATATATCTATTGAGTTAAGAAGGTTAGGCGCATGTTTAAAAGAAACTATCAGCAATCTATTTCATACATTTACACAGAAATTTCTTCCTGACCTTTCTATTGTAATATCTTGAATCTGAGGGCTTTTTTTAAATAACTAATAATGTAAGTTTGTCTATGTCAATGATGAATGGGTCAATAATTGAGTTGAATAGTTCCATTACTTTCGTTAACGTTGTTGCCAACATGGAAGCTTGACGGTGTTCTTCAGATTGCGACCGTTCCAACAGTCTAGTCAGTGAAATGTTATCTTGTGTCTTCGGCAAAACGCGAATTAGCCGGACTCCGACCGGACATACCGAAGATGCCTCGGCGCTTGCGGTAGAGATCGATATTCACGTGGCGTTCTGAACGGATGAATCGGGGAACATACCGAGGTGGTCTAGGTCTCAGTCGTGCGAGAGGAAGAGACGTTTCAATCCAGCGAACCTCCCAGTGACAAGCACAGTAACGCGTTGGACAGCAGTAGTTAAGTTAAATATAACAGAAATTTCTTTCCACAGTGCAAGTCAGGGGCGTGGCTAAGAGTGGCTGGGTGTTGTGACTTGAGATGTTACTACCCATTAACAAATGATAAGTAAAGGAATTTTAAAGAGATTATGTATTTAGAAGTGCCGCATTCTAATCAAGGCTACTGGAAAATATCATGCACCATCAATTAGTTTTAATAGTACTATTTATTTTGATGTTGTGGGTGGAATGAAAACCTGTCAGGGAAGTTGCAAAATTAAATGGCGCATGTGCTGTGACGTTTATTGGAGAGTGGAGCGTTACATAGCGAGGAAGGAGAAAAAAACTCTTAGTACTGGATGTGATTCTAGAAAAAAGTTCGCAAGGTGTCGTTGCAAGTGGGCCAATTTTCTGGTCCCTCAAAATCCAATGACAGCCGAAATATTTGAAAGTTGCAACTGCCTAGTTACTTTTATTGTCACTTCTGTGAATCGCTTCAGCTGCCATTGGTACAAGTTACAAATTTCGAGTTCAGGATTGAAACAGGACAGTTCAACAATAATCATGTTGTGACGCGCGATGATAAGGTAGCTTTAGGAGAAAAACAGCAATTAATATCAGAGTCGTCTTCATAATATTCTCCCCTTGACCCTTAAGTGGTAAAAAATTTTATTACACTGTAGGTAACTCCGGTCACTCAGAACTGTGATTGTTTCGTGTCATTTGCACATTATTCAATGTTTTTAATGAATTTACTTATTATATAACTAATAATATATCTATTTGAACCAAATTTGTAATATTTTCTATGGGTACAATAAAATTTATAGGTGCCGAAGGCCGTGCGCCGTTGCATAAAGCAAATGTATGGAATCTATAACTACAGATTCTATAAGAACTTCGAAATGCCACTACTAGATAGCGACACAGTCGATATTTGAATAATGCTTAAGCTGTATTTCGTTTTGCACGTTCTTAGAATGTGCCGTGTTCTGTTTGGAGGTGTGTGGCGGTGTGTTTTGAGTTTCTCTATACGTTGATAGTAGCAATTTTGTTTTATTATATTGATACATTTCATTTTATTTTACTTTTTATTTAATTCTTTATATTAGGCATCGACTATTTGTATTCAAATAAATCTACCACCCATTCATAATTTTAAATATTTATTTCTTATTTTTTTTGCAAATTCAGTCATTAATAAACAAAAAGTTTGTGGTTGTATTAAGTCATCTTGCTTTTTCAAGTTAAGTATTTACTGATGTTTTTAATATTAATTTTGTAAATCCTTAGTCCTTTTAATTTAATTTCTATTGTAATATATCTTTATTTCATTCAATTTTATATTATTTTCATTAATAACGCAATAGCTACTAATATTGTCAAAAGGAACAAAAACTTGGAAGAGTTTGAAAAACACCTGCTTATTGACATTGTAGGAAAGTATACGAGTGTTGTTGAAAGTAGAGCAACTGGTGCAGTTAAAAAGCAAACAAAAAAGTTGCTTGGGATCAAATTTCGAAAGCATACCATGCTTCATGCCGGACAGGTCCCAGGAATCTCAAACAATTGAAGGCTCTGTGGGATGGTTTGAAAAGGGCAGCCAAAAAGGAGAGAAATAATGATAAGGTTTGTAAAATATTGGTAACCTAGTTGCCATTTCTCCAATGATTCATATGTTAATTACACACATGTCTAATCACTTTCGTTTTACCAGGTGGAAGTGTACAAAACTGATGGTGGAAATTACACTCCACAGACTTCTGCAGTATCAGAAAAAAATCTTGATGTAATAAAGATTCAAACTGAATCTCAGACAAACTGTTATGATTCCAGTGCTCATTTCATGAATCATGGTAAATTCAATAATAGAAACATGGCAGTACAATAATAGAAGCACTTCAGATCTCTTTGAAATAATATGTAATTTGCTATGTAAACGATTAATACTTCCATAATATTCTCCTCTGCCACTACGTCGTCCTGTACCACTACGTCCTCCTCTGCCACTGCCAGATTTAGCCCTCTCTGATTATTTTCTGTTCCCAAACTTGAAACAATGGCTCAGTGGTCAAAGATTTTCCCACAATGAAGAAGTGATATCGGTAGTTAATGGCTATTTTGAGGAGCAAGACAGTTCTTACTATAAAAAGGGTATCGAACTTATTAAACATCGCTGGGAAAAGATTATAGAGCTCAAAGGAGATTATGTTGAAAAATAAACTTATATTTTTTCCAAAATTTTTGTTTTTTCTTTGTGGGGTCGGGTACTTCTGGGACCACCCTCGTATCTCGCCCTTTAGCTAGAAAAATCACCGCCACCTCCTTCGATAAACATGCACAACACTTACGGGACTAATATCCTTGACACTTCCGGAAACACCAACAATTGATCAAATTACCCAAGTGAGAATCTCGGAGGATGAATTTTCCTACTAATTCCATCACGAAATCGTCAAATAACATAGCTGCGACTTCTAAGGAAGTATGGGGCAGTCATCCCTACGTCATCTGATAAAGCAGGTACATTCGCAGTGGCAAATCGAGTAGCTGTGGTCGAAAGGTGGTGGTGTAGGTCAGTCACGATCCCGTTGCGTTAGAGCATCGGTGTCGCTTGAAGCGCTGACCAAAGGCGGAAGTACGCGTGATTCTGCGCTGTAAACGGGCACATAGAACATTGTGTACGGAAATACACAAGCGTCACTTGAAGGTGTACGTCATGTTGACGCTATTGGTTCGGCGATTGTGTCGGCAGTTCAGCACGAGACGCGAATTTGTGTCGGACACAGCGTGGCCTTGTCAGGCATGAACAGCCACAGGCGAGAGATTAAGTGTGTGGATGAAAATATTTAAGAAAAATACCAATTATTTTTATTTTAACAATGTGTGACACCTAGCACACAATCTATTGACACTTTTGCTAACGCCAGTTAAGGGGAGTATTCAAACACTAAAAAGGTTTGCTTCGTTTACTGTAATGTAAGCAGCATTTAGTATGTGTTATCCTTAGGCTACGCTTAAGGAATCACACACGGCTGCAAGAATGAAGAAGTACTGCGAAGGACATAATCGTGCTCCATTCATCTCACCACTTGTGTACACAAGCGACATATTTTTTTTAGATTTCATCTTTATTAGGAAACTGTATTTGGAAATGATATTTACGATTTCCAGTGAGATGCATTCCAGCTATTTTAAGTAATTTCATTTTGCTTAAAAGATTTCATTATGGTTTGATTATGATTTAAGATTTGTTTATAAAAGTTTAATATTTGTATCAAATTCGTACGTGTTTTGCAAACTTCTTTCCGGATACCTCATTTTTTTGTATATTAAAATTCATTGGTTTCTACTATTTCATGTAAAATAAAAGAAAATATACTAGTGAAAATCACATAGGTCATTCGAATTTTGTTGCTAAAATCGCCCTTTACAAATCTCATTTTCAATTGCACCCTACTCGTAAAATGGGAAATGGTCATTTTAACAATTCGGTATAAAACCAATAGTTACAAAATGGAGAAGACCAAACTGATAAGAGTCATAGACGTATTATGTGTAATAAAATTGAATTTTATTTTAGTATTATTCATTTACGGATGGAAAACCACAGTGAGAAATTCATATTATTATTCATTTGTTTCACAAAAATATCGCAACTGTCAAAATCCCTTTCTAATACTCACCGCGATATTATTCGTGATGGAAATGTTGACGCTGGCAGTGGCACTCAACATCCAGCACAATAGGGGAGCGGTAATTCAAATCCCGCCCTGACAAAACAGCAGTAAAACCAAAGTACGCGACCGCCGCGGCATAATGCACAGGCATTGTGAATCAGCGACAGGTCGATGGGGTAATGACGGACCGAACGGGTCCCGAACGCCTGCCGGCGAGCGGCGAGAGCGAGAGTGTTTCGGAAGCAGGGGGATAGGGTGAGCGATTCAGAATGGGAAACGGTGTGGAAAGGCCGTGTGAATGAGGATACGGCGAGTGAGGAAGGAGCATGGTCGGATGGGATAAGAGTGGGTGATTGATTGACATTTCCGGTCACATCAACTGTTATGATCATTAGCCCCGTTAGTGTATAGCAGGGGTGTCCAACAAGCGGCCCGCGGTGTCCTTTACTGTGGCACGCGAAATTGGTCACTAAGCGCACGTGCCCAGCTTGTGCCAACTCCTTCTTTAAAGTAAAAATAGTTTAAGTTCAGATTTAAGGATTTTTCTATTAAATTTAGAAACTCAAAATCATCCCAATCTGTTTTACTGCATTATGCATGGAACGGCCTGATAGCACCCACAGTTCATTACCTCCCCCGCACGCACACAAACACACACACACACACACCGTTTCAGTGCAGCCGGACAAACTGCGGAGACCAACAATACGATGATCGTGGATCGCCCGAGTAAGGAAAATATGGTCCGGAACCTTCTTAAAGATTTAAGATGTGGCCCTTGAGGCCTTGCAAGTTGGACAAACGTGGTGTAGAGTATCTTTATGCGTGGGAGGTGACAGTGTAGATCCTCCGCTATTGCGAGAGTTGTGGCGCAGATATACACGACGGCCTGCGGGGAAGGTATCCCTCTCAAGGTATTTGTCCCTAAAGGGATACCACACTTTCCAAGCATAGCGCTAAGCTTCTGGCTGCTTTCTCGATTTGTGTGGTAGTGAAGAGTAATGATAAGTGTTTGCGAGAGGGAAAGGATAATACAAAGAAGACGATGAAATGATAGTGAGCGGCCTGTGGCCCGTTTTTTAGGGAAATGTTTCTGTACTCGTCTGGAATTGAGCGGAGAAACTACGGTAGGCTGTCACTCAGAACATTTTGACGCTATAATTGTTCTTTACCCAGCGAGTGACTTGGATCCTGTTGCGTAGCTAGTGTAAAACCTGCCACTATTGTTATTAACCTAAAGAGCTCTCCTAAAGAGCAAGTCAGGGCATGAGCATTTATTACGGTGGACACGGACAGAGTCGCTGCAGAGTCGGTGAGGAAATACACGTAGAGAGAGAGGGTAGTGGGGAAAATCAGAGATGTATGACTTACTGTGCGAAGAGGGGTGTATGTGGGAAGTGATAGAACCGGTAAGAGACTTTCAGGAGGTGTGGGTTCTTGTAAGGGCATTTAAGAGTGGGGAAAGTTGGAACAGGGAGAAGAGAATGGGGGATAGTGGTGAGAAGTGAATGGGGGTGAGAGGGGTGAAAGAAGGGTGGATAACGACGGGAAAAGACAAATTGGTGGAACTGGTGGACAGGAGGCGGCGATGTCCTGAAAAGAATGGTACAAGTCAGAGTAAGTAAATAGTGAGGACAACTGAGAGGTGGTGATTTGGGGTATTCGCGTTGCCGTTAGCCTCAGGTGACTAATGGCGAGAAAACGCGAGGTGGGAGTACTTTGGAAGAGGAGAGGGTACGTCGAGAGAGGAGATTAAAGACGAACTGCAGATAAGAGAACGAGAGAGGGGAAAGGAAAAAGATGACAGAGCAGGTCAATTCAATGTTGGCGGGAAATGGTGCGGTTGGTGCAATATCCAGCAGCCCGAAAGTTCGAGGGTGAGTATTTTTTACAAGCTAAAGCATGTGAGTAAATGAAACACATGTAAATTGGGCATATACAGTACAATTAAGCAGACATAATTTAGTAGCGCCACAAGGCTGGAAGGGAAGGGCGCCAAGACCAGGGCGGATTGGAGAGGATAAAACGTGTCGGGATAGTTGAATAAAGAGATATAAAGTTAGGAGATGTGATTTTGTGAAGACCGCGGTGTGGTTAACCTTCGATGACAGAAGAGCTAGAGTGCATGTAAGTGCGTCATGAAATGAATGAGCGAGGACGGGGAAGGAGGAAGGATGGGTGGCTGGAGGGGAAAGTTGTGTATCAGAATTAATGTCTGTAGGATGGAGAAATCGATAGAGCGAAAGAATGGAAGGCGTGGGAGAGGGAGTGGATGGTCAAGACAGAGAGGAGGAAGGTTGTGGACGAGTTAAGAGAGGGAGGGTTAAAACGGATGAGGAAAAGTGAGATACGACGGAAAGAGGACGGATGGTGGGGGTAGGGAAAGACGAACGGGGTTTGGCATCAGGGAAGACTGGAAGGAAGATTGATCGGTGAGTCGATCACTAAGATTAATAATCCCGTAAGTGCAGTATACATTTTCTTATCGCGGGAGGTGGCAGTAATCTTTCTTCACAGAATGTCAAGTGTAATTCTGTTTACGTAAGGGGAGTGTAGGAGAAGGAAGAGGTAGGGATGATCGCGCTTTTCGTGACCCGTTCGTTCGGTACCACTCCGGTATTCGTCTGGTATTGAACAAAGAAACTACGGAAAACCACCGATGATAAAGAGGGGAAGGGTGGAAACGAATTGGAAAAGTGAGATACGACGGGAAAAGGAAGGGTGGAACTGGGATGGACAGAACATACTGGGCAGGGTGAATGTCGCCGGGAGCAGCAGAGAGCAGGCAGAGGAGCGAGGACGAGCCAGCGATGTGAGCGGCTGTGATTGGGCGGCAGTGCCCGCGCTGCGGTTAGCCACGGGCGCGCGGTCGCGGCTGACTCGTCGCCGTTTTTACCTGCGCTCCCCAATGCGTCGTTTGCATTACAGATGCACGGGGACGACCCGGCGGGATTGAACTGCCCGCCCTCCCCCGCTCACCCCCAACATACTGTTCTGACCCCGGGCCTTGCATTCCCATCCAGCCTCCCGTGTCGTCCCTCACCATCCACAAAACTTCCATCCCACTGGCTGGGCTGGCTTAGGGTAACAGCTGTCGCTAATAAAGCGTCCCTGTCAGGGAGGTCTATGGGTTTATTACCCGATAATAAAGGATTTCCGACAGTAGGTATATATTAGAGAAAGTTTTCGGGCTGGTAGGCCGTGGTCCAGATGGTGTTGAAGGGCCACACGTTTCGTGCACAGCTACGGTGGATATCTTCAGTAGCGGCAGGGTCGCGGATGCAGTATACAGGACAATGGCTGGCTGGCGAGTGTTAGGCACAGATTACAAGTAAATTTCAGCCACTGTGTGGGGGAGAAATCAAGCGGCTGTCTACTGTGATATGCTGTTATATATGGCTTCTGCAATTAGTACTAACTGATGCCGAAGCAGTACTTCAAGGGGCAACTGACCACATGCTATCCTTCCTTCCTCCTCCTTGTCGCTTTCTCCCTTTTGACACGCACATGCACCCTCACCCTTACATGCACTGTCGGAGAATCGAAGCTACGGCGTGGTCCCATCTGGGTGCCCGGCTGGCAGAGACACCTAAAGAGGGAACATCGCAAGCGAGTGTATAGGTCGGCGCCGGGTTCTACGTTCTAGTGAGGGAGGTACATGCCAACTAGCGATATTTCACGTAAACTTAGACCCCAGTGGTTGACGCGCAAGGAAACAAAATTATCAAGCAAGCAACAAGCAAACCACTTTCCTCCCAAAATCGGTCCACTTCTGCCCCAGATCGCTGCCGCTCCGCCCACACCTACCATCCATTTCCACCTTCTATTTCCGCTTTTCTCTGACCCCACATCGACATGCACGCCGTCCCTCATCTCAGTCATGGTCATTCTCGCCTGCCCGTTCTCGCCGCTTCTCCCTTCTCCCAAATCTAGAACCCTTTTGCGCCCTTTTAATAAATCGCGCTCTTCCGCTCGCATATCCATCATCGACATCCTGTCCCGCTCGCTTCCGACACCCCACGTCTCGTCCTCTCTCAGCGTGTGAGTGCTTTATAACAAATGGCTCAACAAAGTAGATGAATGGAATGCATAGAATTTGTGCACAAAACTTTATGCGAGATTAGGTAGTTGGGTAAATCAGCAAAATAATCAGCGATTTGATACAGTCAATTTGAATCGAATTTCTCACGAAATACTAAGTCAACGGCTAGGCTCCAGGTTTCGACCATCGAGACGAACATTTGCACATTTGCAATTAGGCCGAGGAAACACAAAATTACCAATTAGACACCAAAATACGTTATTTCTTCTCTCAGTTCTTCTGATTAACTGCCACTAAAGTATTGGTTCTTAATTATCTATGTATATATTGATGTTCTTAATTGTGTATGTATTGTTATGTATATCCATGCGTAATTAATATAATGACATGCTTTAACTGTTAGTCACAAAAAATCATTCCACATTGTCACGTTACCGGGACCCACACCAACATAATCCGAGACGCAACATCTCCCAACCCACCGCGCCCGCTTCCGTCCTCCTCCCACAACCATACTCCACCCTGTCCTTCCACACTACTTTCCGCAAATACAACACAAACCGTTCACACAGTCCTAATACAAATCTATGTGTAGTGCTAAACAGTAGTCGAAATTATAACGATTTAGATTCAAATATAAATGTAAAATATATTACTATAATCACGTTACTTTTACAATTCAAGTGGTAATAAAATGTATTTGTGGATTTTCCTTTTCAGGAAGTTACGCATTCAATATCAATGTGTTCCGACTCTTAAATAACTAGTGATGATACAACAGCACATACTTTCTCGCATTATTTCGAACTTTCGAAATTTTTGGAAACTCAAAGATGTCAAAGAAAATGACACGTGCACCACATAATTCCATGTTTTTCTATCAGTCCCTCCCTTAGCTTTTCCCAACTCATTCACACCCAGTCCCCTCGCTTATACTTTCTTCTCCATCCCATTCCACCCTCATGTCTCATCCACTCATCGCGTTTCTCCGTTTCCCCTTCACCAGTTCGACACTGCTTCTACTCCTTCCCTCTCCGACTTTTCTCTCCCTGCCTTCTACAACCTCTCCTCTGTGAGAGATGACTCAGGAAATCAACTGTTGTCACTGCAGTGCTTATGAAACGTCCTAGCGTTTGAGTCCTGACGGTGGTAAAATTTATTACGCTAGCTGGACAGCTAGGTCTATTTCAACCGCTGCCTGGACGAGGACTCTACTGACCGGCACTCTGATCGATTGTTTTCCGTGGTTTCTCTGATCCTGAACAAGACACAAACAATCGGACCACCGATAGCGCGCGAACTTTCCTTCCTCTTACTTATTCTATCCCGGCATCTTCCAAACATGCACTATACTCCCACTTATTGGGAGACCTGTGAGGATCGTAGAGCTTGTCTCTTCTAAGGTGGTGGCCTGCTGGTAGTAGATACAGGGTTGGGAAAAAGCCTCAGATCTCGTCAGTCTGCGGAGGAAGATCACCGCCACCTCACACGATAAAACCATGCACTACACTTACGGGACTAATGATCTTAGCAGTTTAAACTCCCGTAATTACTAATGAATTAACTCGCCCTCTCCATCAATTCATCTTTTCCCTAATTTCCTTTGCGTCTTCTTTTACCCCCTCTCATTCCCTCTTTTCTGCACCCTCCCTTCCGATGCCACGCCCATTCCCTTGTTTCCCGCCTCTCGCAGCGCGCCGTTCAGCGCTGATGAGCTCGTAGCGCAGGATGGCCCGCTAATAAAAGTGGTTGTCTGTCGCGCACAAATTCCCGCTACTACGAATGATGCAATGCGCGCCATGTACGCTACATTTGCCAGTGAATTACATTTTTTGACAGATTTCGCCCCATCGAGTCCCGTTAACTGTGAAATACGTTTGCGTCGATGGAAGGTATCATTCACCGGCCGGTTAAGGATACATGGTAGCTAATACCTGTTTGGCGATTTTCTATGATTTTATTTCGGTTTTATTTTACGTGTGATGAATATTTATATGTGTTGAAAGCTTCAAAAACTATCCGTACATTCAAACACTACAAAGGTTAATGTACCTACAAAACAATGTAGTATGAAAATACTCCTATAGCTACGTGTATTTAAATACCTACGTTATACGAACGTAACCACGTATTTACTTCAACAACAAGATACGCTCTACAACTTTGCATCAATAAACTTACATATGAACAAAAAAGGAAAAAGGTTATACGGAATATTTTAACCGTTATTTACCCGCTTAGTTGACTCAGGGCCATTTTTTGTTAATTAATACTTGTAAAAATACGCCTTTTGTGACATATATTTAGGTAAATATATGTCATGTCATTCTTCTACCTTACACTCCTGTAGTTGTTTTAAAAGATGTAAAAGGTTGTTTTAATTTTTCAATAATTTTGCGCTGTGGCAACCCCAAGCAATTAGGATGAGAATTTAACGCATGCAACCTTCAATCGGCACGAGAAACTGTACTAAAATCGTTTGGTAAACTCATTTTCAAACAACGAATTGAATATTGTTTTGACAATAGTTATTTAATACATGCTCTTCTTAACAAGATATGTGTGCAAACAAAATGAGGTTATATAAATAATGGTCTCTAAGGACGTTTTTTTATCTGTCTGGCCGTTGATTATACGTACTAAATATTATGACTGGAATGGTTCGCAACTGAAATACTAAGTACCTCCGTCACGTTCTGTAACACACGCGATGCTTCATGAACCTGATTAACGAATGTATAACACCGCGTAATTAATGATCTTCCAGCAATTGTACATGAGACGAAAGTCAAAGACAGACTCAGTCTCACAGGCATAATTTTTCATGTTACGTCATGCTATATTTGAAGCGAAGGTACGCTGTACATTCGAGGGTTAATAATATAGCACTGTACTCCCCAGGGACAAAAGCTTTGCAACCCAAGGTTTCTACCCACTCAGCAAGCGCCGTCACCGCCACCGCCACCAGCGCAGTTGTCGCAATGGCCACCGTTGTCAGGTACAATGCATTACCAGCATCTCGCCATAGCCGCCCGCACCGTCACTCCTACCGCCACCACTGCAGTCACCGCTGCCGCTATAATCGACCACCACCACAGTCACTGAAGCGTGAAAAATCATCCCAAGTCCCAAAAGAGTGCTCCGAGCCATGCCGGCGGCGCAGCTGTCGTGCGGCTAACAAACAGGCAAAAAGGAACAGAAGAGTACGGCGATGGTAATTGTAGCGTTGTGTTAGAAGGAGACAAATGATAGAATGCGTAAAGAGGTGGATACCCATATAGTATAAAAGAGAAGGAGACAAATGAGGTGGCGAAGAGACAGGTGTCAGAGGGGGAAATAGGCGAATGTGGGAAGAGAAGGGAGAGACAAAAATCCCAATCCCAGTGATGTTGCCAATAGAGTTTCTTCGAATTGGTGCAGTGTAGAGTGTAGATTTATAAATTTATTGACTCTACGTTCGGCTAAAGCCATTTGGGAATTTTAAATTTACATACATGAAACAATGTGATACATGCATGAAACAAGGCGAATGTGCTACGTAAGGTGTACCCCTCCATTCCAAAAACTAAATTTTAGTATCAAAATAATTTCATATGATTCAGAATGTGGGGGAGTAGATTAGATTGGGAGATGATAGAAGAGGGTGGAGGCCCACATTTCTATGGCGGAAGAGGTCCTTCGAGAAGCGAGATTGAGATCGGATGCGGAGTAGGAGGTTTGCTTTTCAATCCAGGTGAAATGATGTGACGGTAGGGCATGAAAGAAGATCAAGAGTGTACTGTTTTGGATGTATTCGCACTTGGGATTTGAAGCTCTTGGTGAATGTGGAAGTGTCGTGTGTACTACTGGCTTTACGTTTCTGCTTTAAAAATTTATGAAAGGAAAGGAGGAGAAGGACCCGATCGGGAAGGCGGAGGTGAAGAATATAATAGCGGAGCCAGAGTTAGGGGGCTTTCACGCAAGGAAATTTCATATTTAACAAATAATTTGTTGATTTATTCGCTTGGTATTGACAGGAGAGTCCAGCGAAAACATTATAACTGCCGAACGCTAGAATTCTCCTCCAGGTCACGTCTACAATTGGACCAGCTGTATTGTATGTAAAAAAGACGCTACCGTCAGGATCCAGACTTCAGCTCTAGAATCTCCCGGTCACAGTAGCTACAGAGATGCGGATATGTTGGCGCGGAGCTACACTCAGTCGGTTTAAATGCAAAGACAAAACAAAACAAAATATTGCTTACCGAGATCAAGAGTAACCTCGAATGAACTATAGTTAAAATTGTTTCATGCAAGCCATTCATAACACTTAATTAAATGGTTTTACGTTTCAAGGAGATATGTGCGCATTCTCTGTTTAGAAGGCAAGAAACGAATGAATTTATTTGTCTCAGAGTATGTTCTACAAACGCCTAAGGCATGTAGGAGGGTCAAAGAAAACTTTTTTTTTCAATGAACATTATGTGAAACATTTTAAATAACGAAGTTATACATGTGACACTTATACCAGAGTGCTAGGCTGCCTTATGTGTATTGGTGTTACACGAGTACACGACATAATATTAAGTTTTGCACTGAAAATGGTACTTGCTTAAGATTTTTAACCTCTCCTTGATACATTTGAGAAACAAATTAAAGAAAAATTTTTAAGAAAAATGTTAAAAACAATATAAGTTCCTATTTTTCGCGCAAAATTACAAGATACTATTGATATTTTTTTGTACAATTTCTTATCATTGTGTACCTCTGAATGTGATCCGCATAAAATCAGTGCATGTAGGATTGCATACCAAGCAAGGTTAAAGGTGTTATTGAATTTTGTTCTTTAAAATCTGTCTGCATGTTCATTGGAAAAGTTATAAATCCTCATTCCGTTCACTAGATGTTTGCACATTTATTTTTAAACATCCTGTATTACCCAGATAATACATAAGTAACATTGGTTCAGCGAATCGGTTTATTGCTGTCTCGTAAACTGAATTATCCAAATGGATTTAGTATATCATCAAGTTGTTACTTGATTATAGTGTCCGAATCCTTGTACTACTAAACAGGAAGAACAACAAGAAGTGATAGAATTAAAGGCTGACGCTCCACGAACTCGAAAACCGCTTATAGGTTATATAATACCAAGGTAGGGAAGTCCCCACGCGGGTCATATTCTGCGAATAGTAGATTATTGGCAGACCTCGCGATTTCCTACAACTTCTCCTTCGGTCTCCGATAATCCCTCCACTCCCCCCTGCCCACTGCTTTCTTGCAAGCGAGCGGGCGCCGTTGGAAGCCGCGAGAAAAGTTTCAGCAAGTTGCCTAATCCCAAGGTGCGGAGCGGATCCGGCTGCGTGGGTCGAGTGTGGCTCCGGGGGAGCTGAGGAAGGGGAGAGCAAGTAGTAGTGGGACCGGGTATGACGAAGCGTCGTGAGACGGGGCGGGGCGGGGCGAAGCGCGGTGGGCAGGGCTGGGGCCTGGTAGGCAATACTCCTGCGTGAACAGACTAGGCGTGGCGAGCGTGGCAGGTTGCCAAATTGTGAGCATGTTGAGGAGTAAGAGAAGGGTTATGTGAAGGGGGTTTACTTTGGAGAGAATTGTAGAGTGGAACAAGGTGTAGTTCCAGACCTGGAGCGTAGGATCGGTCATAGAGCGGGGGCGTAGAGTGAGGCGCTAATGGCGCTAGATAAAAGGTTGCTGAAAAGTTAAATGACAGTGTACGGAAGCTAACAACGCGACAATCGCTTGATGAAGATACTAATGCCTTATGACTGGAGGGGACTTGGACAAGCCTTTGCATCACCGAGGAAAGCCGATATACTTGAATGCATGTAGAAACATGTACGGTTGCAAAAGAAACAATAAGGTTGACCGAATTATGAATAGGCAATTTGCATGCGATAAAACTCTTCAAACTGTAGTTAAGTTCACTTGAAGCTGGAGCATCTATTTAAAACTACAAAAAAGTAAAGCGAGAATACCGCAAATCATTTGCAATGCTCCTTGTTGCTCGAACATCAGAGCAGTGTACTTTAAGATGTTTTTGGACATCAATTTTTATAGTAGTTCTTACATAAATGACTTTTTTAAGAATAAAAGCGAAATTCAATGAAGATTACAAATTCCGAACGTTCTAAATAGAGATTTTATCAATTTTTCTTGAAAGTTGATACACTTTAGTATTTTTGGCAAAATAAAGTACTGACATCTGCAGTTTATGTTCATAAAAATGATACTTTGGAATGAAACTCTGGAGTAATGATATGTTTTAATGGGTGGGATTTACCTTCAACACAACCGTTTGCATTAAGACCTAATATTCATGATTTTGCCCACACTTCAAAGAAAAAATATATTTGTACAATACAGTAAAGAATAATTTCACACATTAAATGTTTTACAACAACTATTATCACAACCTTACTTAATTACTACACTTTTAATTCCAAAACTTTTCCACCGTTCAAAGGAGTGCTCTAGATATTTTGACATTAAATTAAATACGAGAGTTGCCTTTTATATTTCAGAAGTAGAGAACAAAAACAAATATTAATAATCGAAAATCACTTTATTGTTTTTCAAAATATTCCCCATGAAGATCTACACACTTTTGCATGCGTTTGAACCAATTGTAGAAACACTTTTGCCTCTCTGATTGAAGTATCTCCAAAACATGCATTCTGAATGCAGCAACCACTTCTTCAGGTGTCGAAAAACGTAGACCTCTCAGTTCGTTTTTTACGGACGGGAAAATAAAGAAGTCATTCGGTGCCAAGTCAGGACTATACGGAGGATGACTCATCAAATCGATGTTTTTGGTGCTCAAAAATGCAGTTGTTTGAGCCGATGTGTGAGAGCTCGCATTGTCGTGGTGAAGAGTGATCCGTCTTCGGCGGTTGGTTTTCCTGATTTCTTGGAAGACAGCTGGCAAACAAATCGTTGTGTACCTCTCAGAATTGACTGTTCTGCGCTGTTCTAGTGGTACGGTAGCGACATGTCCAGTTTTTCCAAAAATACAGGCGATTATCTGTTTGGAAGTGCTTCGTGCGCGAACACCTTTTGTTGGATTTTGCTCATCTTGAAACACCCGACCCATCTTGAAACAGTCGACTGCTGTTTACTTTCGGGCTCATACACGTAAAACCACAATTCATCACTTGTCACGATGTCATAGACGTGTTTCGAAGCATTGCGATCGTATTTTTTGAGCATTTCCTTCGACCAAACCACACAAGCCTTTTTTGAGCGATTGACAACTTGTGTGGGATCCAACGCGAACAAATTTTTTTTTGCAGTCAAATGTTCATGCAATATTGTATGTATGCTGATCCCACTAATGCCTAAGGTAATCGCAATTTCACGATAGGTCACATGGCGATCTTGCAATATCAGTTCACGCACAGCATTAATGGTTTTCGGAACAAAAACTGATTTTGGACAACCTTCGCGAAATTCGTCTTGGAGTGATGTACGACCACGATTGAATTGACCATACCATCGATAAACACTGGTCCTTGATGGAGCTTCAACGACAAAAATTGAATTAAGTTCATCCATGCACTGTTGCTGAGTAAATCCACGTCGAAAGTTGTAAAAAATAATCGCACGAAAATGTTCACGTTTTAATTCCATTTTTGGGCCAAGATGAATCTTTCAAGTTACTGTGAACTACACAAATAGCGCTCGTATGTCAAAACGTTCTGAGTATGTATAACCTCAAAACATCGATAGAGCTGTCAGTTGCTAGATTGCAACACTAAGGTTGCCAAATCCCGAAACATAAAAGGCAACTTTCGTATGATATTCGCACAGGTTATTTCAAACCAATTAATACACAGCGTAGAACTTCTGTTGTTATCTAATCTCACTACCAGCAATCGTTGTTCATTGAAATTCAAAATTAAAATGCGCATGATAACTTAGATTGACTCAAACGATAATTCTCAGCTTTAACATTCATTATTTTGACTGTATAATGTATTCATTTGTTGTGCCTACACTCTGCCAGCGAAATGGTTTTTGCCACATGATGAGGGTTGCTGTGTTGAAGAGTAGTTGGACTATTCAATGAAATCGAGGAAAGTAATAAACCTTTGATATTATTTTATTAAAACTTACTAAACTATGACTAAAAGCAATTCAAGTGTCAAAAAGTATGGTTTTCAAGTCTCTAATTTGTAGTTTTTTAACTATCCACTGGAAGGGGTGAGTTGCCATTAACTAAACTGACATTAATGCAATTAAAATCGCTGTTTTATAAATGAGAGTTGCCATTTCCACCGGATTAATTATTTCGTGTGCGCTGTTGATTTCCATATTCCAAAGCTTTTCTATTGTTAATTTACTCACTTTTAATTATATTATATTTAATTATATATTAATCTGTAAGATATAATCTGTATCTATGAAAATGAATTGCTGTTCGTTCGTCTCGCTAAAACGACTCGAGAACGACTGAACAGATTTATCTCATTTTGGTTTTGAAATGTTCGTGGAGGTCTAGGGAAGGTTTAAAATTGAGAAAAATTCGAATAATTGCCGGGAAAACCCTCAAAACAGCCCTTTTCTCACGAGCTGCGGCGCACTGTAAAAGCAAGAAATATCAGAGGAGCCCACGCTCGCTCTTCCTGCCGCAAGACCGTACTCCATCAACACATCCCTGCCTGATAGCGTAGGCCGGAGCTCCGATGCGTAAGAATCGGAGCACCGCGGCTTGCCATCCGTCAGCAAGCGATAGATAAGAGCCGACACGCGCCTCTGGAGGTCAAGCTAAAAGTATCCTGTTGGTACGGCTGGGTTGAAATGCTCTGGGAAACCTCTTTCCCATTCGTATTTAAAAGGTTAATCTGTCAGATTATCAAGAACTCGACTATCGATACTCGAGAACGGCTGAACGGATTTATCTTATCTTGGTTTTGAAATGTTCGTTTTGAAATGCATAAAGTTCAAATTCGCAAGCGCGTTGGAGGATCTAATGTGTGTGTGATATTTTGTGATAGTGACACTATACTGCTAAATGAGCGAGATTTTTTCTCAATTTACGATGCCGAGGAGCAGACGACCTGACTGCTCACGTGCTAACTGCACTGATGACCAGAGATAGTCAGATCAAGAAAATAGTCGTATTGCTAAGTCCGAATTGCGTTCTTTAGTGAGTGACAATGTAGTAGATAGGCTTAGAATGCAACGAGTTCGCGCACATCATACACAACAACAGCAAGCTAGACATAATGAAATTGAGCAAATCCGCAGACGCAGTGCTCCTGTGATTCTTGAACGAGCTGCATTCCACTATGATCCGGCAATTGATTATTGTGCCTACAAATCGGAAACAATTGGGGAAATGAAAATAATTTGTAAATATTGTAAGGCGTTAAAATACACTGGTGAATCTACTGGATTATGTTGTCCTGGAGGCAAAGTAAAATTGCCACAATTGGTCCCACCACCAGATCCTTTACGCTCTTTAGTTTCTGGGATTGGAAATGATTCTAAGCACTTCTTGGCCAACATTCAGAAATATAACAGCTGTTTCCAGATGAAATCATTTGGCGCTACACCTATTATATAGGACAATTTCATGGCCACTTTCAAGGTATGTTGGCTGGGCTATCCGGGACGAGCCGCGTCAATGTCATGGAGGCTGACGTTTCGGCCAGCGTATTGTGGCCTTCTTCAGAGCGTACTGCTGCCAGATTTTTTTGTTTGCCCTCTCCAGTTACCCTGGAGGGGTGGGAATTTATTTGCATTAGTAATACATAATACCTGCAGCCGATGAGACTTTTGCAGGTTGTAAGGGCAGTATCTTAAACAAACTTATGCTAACTTAAAAACTAATTATTTCCTCTTTGGGAATTGTTTGTTTTTTATTTAGTTATAATGATTTTCGGGTTAGTTCTCTATAATGTTCCTGTTTCTTCTTTTTTGCACATTTTCACACGCATTCATTCTTGGCTATTTACAATCACATTCATTCATTCATTTATACCCACAGCACTATTTACACTATTTACACTGCATTTTGATCGCCACGGCGCCGACTTTACTCACGCGTCCGTGGCGCCGCGACGTCTTCATTATCAGGCGACGCTGGCCTGGCGGAGCGCGTGTCCGCGCCGCCCGCGCGGCTTCCGGCATGCGTAAACAGCGACCGCCTCCCACGCACTTGCTGCTGCCCCGCGTCGCAGAGCTCAGAGAGCTTGTGCGGGGGCAGTGCGCGGAAGGTGAAGGCGACGTGCTGTGGGCCCTTTCTTCTGTGGAAGGCCCTGTGCACGCCGCTGTTCGCCGCCTTGCCGGTCTCGCGCAGGATTCGCGGAGCGGACGGTCTCAGCGCCCTTGCGAGCGCCGTCTCCGCCCTCTTTTGTAGCTCCGCCGGGAACTGGTTGCGAACGCCTAAGATTCTGAAGACGTCAGGGTTTTTGGGTTGTCGGTCAGGTCTGGTAAAAGGCAAGTGCGGGCACGCCGCGAGGCGCGCCGCTCTGTTCTCTGCTATCCGGATGGAGTGCAGAGTGGAGGGAGAAGCTGCCGCAAATACCTCACAAACGTACGCCCGCAAGGGACGCACGCAAGCTGTGAATAGGCGGCGCTTCAGAGGAATTGCTAAGTCGGGAGAACGGAGAAGAGGTTTCAAAAGGAGGGTGCGTGTTTTAATTTTGGCAGCGAGATACCGAGCGTGCGCATGCCAGCTATGGCCGCTGTCAAGTAGCACGCCGAAATATCTCGCTTCGCTCCGCCAAGGTAGATGCGTGCCAGCCAAGCTCACCGTTTCATTGGGGTTAGCCCTCTTACGAGTGAAGTTGACGGCGACGCATTTCTCGAGGTTGAGAGCGAGGCGTTTCCGACTTAGCCATTCAGGAAAGGCGGCGAGACAATCACTTAAGTATTTAACTGACTGCCTTCCGTTCGCCGATTTCGCGTAGTACGCGAAATCATCCGCGAACATCAGGAGCCCGTAGCGTTGAATACCAGTTCTTGTTTCAGCAGGAAGCGGCGCGTCATTCACGTATAAGCCGAAAAGGGTAGGAGAAAGAACACTCCCCTGAGGCACGCCTGCCTCGGCTCGTCTGAGGGACGAGTATACGTTATTGACGTGCACTTTGAACTGCCTGTCAGAGAGAAAACTCGCGATCAGTCTGACGTAGCAATCGCTCACTCCCGCCACCGCAAGGCACTCGAGCAAACCAGCATGCCACACAGAGTCGAAAGCCGACCGCATATCCAGAAAGACCACTGGCAGGTTCTTCCGTCTCTCGAGGGCGAGGCCGATCTCCGTGCAAAGCCGCGTAAGCTGCTGCGCGGAGCTGTGACCAGCTCGAAAGCCAAATTGTTCATCTCTGAGAAGATTGAGACGACGTATTTCCTGTTGCAAACGTGACAGGATCAGTTTCTCAAACGTTTTCCCTAGGATGGAGAGTAGACTAATAGGTGTATAGCTGCTCGGGAATAGTTTATTTTTGCCAGATTTTGGTGTTAGTGCAATGGTCGCAATCCTCCACGCCTTGGGAAAATAGCCACACGCCAGGCACGCATTCAGGAGCACGAGTAAAAACTCGACTCCGCGCCCGCCCAGAGCGCGCAGCTGTGCTGCGGTGAGACCGTCCGGGCCACCTGCCTTCCTCGCATTGAGGTGTTTTAGCTCAGCTCGAAGCTCCTCTCCCGTTACTCGGCGTGCAGAGGTGGGAGAGGGCAACAGGCCAATGGTATTGCTGCTGACCGCACGCGCCACTGGCGCACCACCAACAGCGGTGGCAGCCAATGGCAGCGAGGCGGCGCCCGTTTCGAACGCGCGGAACTGCAACGCAAGCGAATTCGGAAATATTTCGCTTTTTGTCGCGTGGTCCCACGCGTAAACGGGCCGAGGTGGTGGAGCGCCGAGCGCACCCGTCCCGGCGTTGCTCTGAATCGGGCAGTTTACTCCCGGTTTGCGGCCTAGCGCACGAGAAAGATCCCAAATGTGCCTCTCGTGGAGATTGCATTTCGAAATAGTATCAGACCATTGAGCAGCTCTCTCATCCCGTAGAGATGAATGGAATTCTCTGCTTAGATTACGCGCCCGCTCTCCGTCAACGGGATCGCCATAGCGGCGATGAACTTTGACAGTTCTGCGCAATTCTCTTAAGATCCTTCTTTGCTCATCTGTGAGCTCAGGGCGAGAATTCTCTACACGCGTGACAATTGTATTTTGCTTGAAAGCCGATTTCAATGTTACAGTGAAGTGATTCACTGCTTCGTCGATCTCGCCTTTCGTATTTACTGGTTTCTGCTCAAGCTGAGAATTCAGCTGTGTTGTGAAACATGCCCAGTTCGTGTCACGGGTAGTTTGAAAACTAACTTGGCGTTTCGTTGCAAGGGTCGCCACAACGCATGTTACTGGGTTATGATCGGAATCCAGTACGGCAATTGAGCGGGGAACCACACACTCAACGCCTTTCACAATCATAAAATCAATAACGCCCGGGTTCCTGTTTCGTACTTCCGGGAAATGCGTGGGGCTATTCGGTGCGCAGATCTCTACGCCCCGCCTTGTCGCTACAAGATTGGCAATTTTGTTGCCGTTTCTGTTTGCTCCGAGGCCGCCCCAAGTTCTATGTCTGGCGTTAAAGTCACCCAGAAGGATAACTTTGGAATTTAGTGCGAGAAGCGCATCAATTCCAGCCGGATCTAAGGTTTGGTCTGGGCAGTAGACGGATACGACTAGTAGTCGGCCGTTTCCTACCCAGACGTACGTCCCGACCGCCTCTAGAGACGCCAGAGCAATAGCAGGGATTTCGGCTTTAAGCTGCGGCAGTTCTCGGCGCAGCGCGATTGCTACTCCGCCGCCTGGCCTGCCAGCGCGGTCTCGGCGATAAACAGCGAATCCCCGGAGTTTGAATTCGTGTTCATCACTGAGCCACGTTTCTTGTAAAGCCAAGATATCGAGTTGCAGTTCTTCTGCAAAATGTTCAATTTGCTGGGCTTTGAAGATTGCACTTCGCGCGTTCCAAGTGCAATCGCGGAGAGGTGCTATTCGCTTGTCTACGTTCTGGTTTTGTCTAGACATTGTCGGGTATCATATTCAGGATTCGCTCAAACATCGCTAAGAACTGGCTCTTAGTGACTGTTTGGGCGGCAGCTGCGGGTGCAGTGGGCCGCGCTCCGGCCGCCCCGGAGGGCGGTGCGTTGGCCTCTGGGGGGCGTGCTGCGCCGAGGCACTGCGCGACCTCGTTCCAGGCCGGCCCGCCGCTAGCTGCCGACCGAGACGTCGAGTTTCTATTAGGAACTACTTGGCGTGAGGGTCCCTCGGTTCCTATTACACGCGCGTCTGACGGACGCGGTGGCAACGTGCAATGGCTGCATCCTGTGAAGGATGCAGCGTGATGCTGTTTACAATTGCAGCAGACGGGCTTTAAATTAAAATTTCCGTGTTTTGGGCAATGCGCCGTTCCGCGTTTGCCGTCTCCTGCAGGGTGACCCTCGCCCGTGCAGAGACGACAGCGCACATCGTACTCGCAATTACGAGCGATGTGGCCCCATCGGCAGCATCGCATACAAAATCGAGGTCTGGCCCACTTTTCCCTTTGGACCTCGATTGCAAAAGATTCTAGTTGCTTTAAGAGATAGATCTTACGCGACGCGGCGCTGTCACTGAGGGTGACAGAGAACGTTCCTGTGGGCACTTCCACCCGCCGCGTTTCGGTGCCTGTTGCACCATTGGCTAGACCGGAATCGTGGTTTCTGGCGACCACGATTTTCTTCAGCAGGCAGATTTGTCTTACTGCTTTGAGAGCGTAGCCGAGCTTCTTCAGCTCGTTTTCCACGTTCTCAGCGGTGTAGCCTTGCGGTAGCCCTCTGACAAATACTCTGAGGAGCTTTTCAGAGTTCTCGGACGGAGGCGGGTGCGAATAACAAAATATATTTTCGCTGCGAGCGTATCGCTCCGCCTCAGCGTACGCTACACGGTCAAAGTGTGTATTTCATACACTGGTCGTCCGTTTCGGCTGGTGACCTTCGTAATGGTCGCCTTGTACCCCGTTCTGGGCCCAAGTTCTCTGCCGTGCTTTAGGACCTTGTCTGAGGTGATGCGCAGACGTATTTTGTACGGTCTCTTTGGTGGCCGTGAAGCGGCCGGTGGACGTGAGGCGTCCACCTGGAGGGCATCCGCGGACGGAACCTGCGCGGAGGTTCCCGTCCCAGTGTATCCGGGTGCGGGCCGACTGCGCTGGCTACCGGAGACGAGTTGCCAGCCGTCAGATTGCTCGTCACCTAAGGAAGGGTTGGCGGAGGATTGCCGACGCCCAGAATCTGTTGGCGCACTTACCGCACCGACGGAACTTTCTTGTTCCTGTGGAGGAGCTGGTAGCGTAGCGGGCGCGTCGGGAGCCTGATTTGGCCCTCTCGTCGTCCTTCCCGCGCGTTTTCGCTTTCTCGCCCCGCTGGAGGCGCTGTTGGGGCTTTGCAGCTCTGCCGGCTGCATTTCCTCCGGCTCCGAGGAGCCTTCGCGCTGGCAAGGGCGCTTTGCCGGTGGGGAGACGGTGGCGGGCGACGTGCCCGCCGCGTTTCCCGGGTCGGGGGCCGGCGCTGATCCGGAGCTCGCGCGCTGTGGCGTTTGCTCTACGGCTGTCAGCGCCGCAATGTTGCCCTCCTCCTCAGCCAGCGGAGAGTTGGAGGGATGCTGGGCGGTGGGGAACGCACCGGCCAAACCTGGCGAAGCATCGCTGACCAATCCGGGCAGTTCGCTGGGGGACGGGTTGATTTCGCCTCCACAGGGGCAGCTAGTAGCCGCTCCATTTGTAGCGCCACCAGGGGCGCCCTTGGGCTCAGTGCTGCTCTCGGTGGCCCCGTCGCTACGGCGTCGCTTCCCGGAGAGAGAGATAGAAAAGGCAGCAAGTGGCGAGAGGCGCTGCTCGAAAGCGTAAACGCGCTCGCGCACCGAGTGCTGCCTCACAGGTGTGCCGATCGGGAGAGATGGCGCTGCCCCCACGGGCCGTGGTGGCGCCTGCAAGACCGCGTTCATCCCAGCGAGGAGCTCGCTGCCGGGCGCCAGTTGCGGGATTGCTCCCGCTCCGGCTTCCCGGAACGTTCCCCAGTAGGTCAGAAGGGCTTCTATATTGAGGGCGGCGAAGGCACAGATCACGCCTGCCGGGATACCGGCAAGCATCCCGGAAACGTCTGCGGCAGTTGTGGATCGCTGGTTTGGCTGCTGCTTGGGCAGCAGCGACTGTAGTTTCCGCGCCTGCGGCGGTTTGGGAGGTGGTGGCGGTGTGAGCGGCGTTGGTAAAATAAACTTTTCATTGGCTCCTGCCGGGATGTCTTCAGCACCAATTGCGATGACTTCCATGTCCGGAGTGGCTTGCTTCACCAGCTCCATCCCGTGGAGGTACACCAGCTCGGTGCTACATTTCCGTGCTGGGGGCAGCGTCGACTTGGTCGAAATCGACCAGTCACTTAGGGAGCGCCTGTGCTGACGTTGTGGTTCATCCCCCAACGACGAGCGCCTAGGGGTGGTGCCTGTCTCAATGGTAGACATGGGCTCGCGGTGCATTTTTGCTCAAGCCCCGCGAGAGCAGCGCTCAATCGCGGGGAAAATCCTCGACCTCCGCTGCTTTCCCCCGCGGTTTTCCACTAAACGTCTCGTGAGAGCGTAGCTCAATCACAAGAGCGCCAGGTACTTGCCGTGAAGGGAAGACTGCGCCTACTTTCCACCTAACACAACGTGGGAGCAGGGCTCAACCACGTGCGCCAGGTACTTGTCACGCCGCAGCGGAGACCAAGTCGCAGGAGGAAGTCGTGACGAAAGTAACGATCGTCGATCTTCACTGCACGGGCGCTGCTCTGCGACCTGCTGCTGCGACCTGACCGTGTTTCATTTCATCACAGACTTCTAATAACCTGCCAGATGGCTAGCGCGCAGGCCTTATATGGAGGAGAAGGGGAGGGCGGGATTGGTCAGGTAGCCCACCAATAGGAAGCGGGCAGGTGGCGCGGGATTGGTGGAAAAAGAACGGGGCCGTAACGGGGTGGAGAGGCAAGATGTGATCACGGGGAATGTGGCAATAGAGAGAGGGAAGAATTCTGAAATGGATAAATACGAAAAAGGGAGAAATTCTCACAAGGGGGGCGCCTGAGAGGCAAGGAGCCATCAGCCAATCAGCGGCCACGATGGAGGCCCGTGATAGGTCGACCGTAGGGGTGTGTCCCCTGGGGTGGGCGCCGGATTGGCGGGCCGTGAAGGCCCGTTTCCAGGTGGTACTGAGGCGGAGGCCATCATCACGGTTTAGGTTGATAGGTTTCCTTGATATTTCCAGGGTCTCTTTAATGACGCGTGGCCACCAGCGGTCCTCGGAGGTTATTGTGCGGGTCTTGTTAAACTCAATCACGTGACCGATTTCGGCAGCGTGTTGTGCTAAGGCCGATTTATGGGTGTTCTTCAGCCGGTCGATGCGCATGTGTTCACGCATGCGCTCGTCTACAGAGCGATCCGTTTGGCCGATGTACACTAACTCGCAACTGCACGGGATTTCGTACACTCCGGGGAACTGTAGTGGATCCAGGCGGTCTTTCACCTGGACCAGGCTCCTCCCGATCTTGTTGTGGGCATAGAACACCGGGCGAATATCGGCTCTACGTAGAAGCCTGCCTATCCTGTCCGTGATGCCGCGGACGTAGGGGAGGCGAGCTGTCTTGCGAGGCGGGCTGGATGGCTCGTTGGTGTCGATGTGTGTAGTAGCGTCATTTCGTGCATCGAGGTTCTTTAGGGCACGTTGTATGGCAGATGTGCTGTAGCCATTGGCCAGAAAAGTCTCTCTGAGTGTCTCTATTTCTTTATTGAGACTGTCGATGTCGCTGATGAGGGCGGCCCGGTACGTGAGGGTAGTGAGAACTCCTCGTTTCGTGGCAGGGTGATGGTGCGAGTCAGCGTGTAAATAGCGGTTGGTGTGGGTCGGCTTCCGGTACACGGAGTGGCCGAGGGTCCCGTCGGGGCGCCTGGAGATGAAGACGTCGAGGAAGGGGAGCTGGCCGGGAAGTTCTGTTTCCATTGTGAAACGGATGCGGGGATGAATGATGTTCAGGTGGGCCAGGAAAGTTTGTAGATTCTTGGAGCCTGGGGCCAGATGACGAAGGTGTCATCGACGTAGCGAAGCCAGTGTGTCGGTTTCAGAGGCGCGTTTTCCAGGGCCTGCTCTTCAAAGGCTCCTATAAAGAGGTTTGCCACCACAGGGGAGAGCGGCGACCCCATGGCAGTACCGTCAATCTGCGCGTAGAACTCTTGTCGGTACTGGAGGAAGGTGGTGGACAGGCAGACCTCGGCGAGTTTGGCCCACTCCGTCGGTAGCTGGTGTTTCTTCAGGTTAACCTCCACGATCTTGATGGCATCGCAGACAGGGACCATGGTGAAAAGGGAAGTGACATCAAAGCTCACGAGGATGTCACCAGGATTGGTTCGAATTGAGCGGATATGTTCAATAAAATGTTTGGAGTTAAGAACGGTGATTTCTCCCTTTTTCGTATTTAACCTTTTCAGAATTTCTCCCTCTCTCTATTGCCACCTTCCCCGTGATCCCATCTTGTCTCTCCACCCCGTCACGGCTCCGGTCTTTTTCCACCATTCCCGCGCCACCTGCCCGCTTCCTATTGGTCGGCTATCTGACCAATCCCGCCCTCCCCTTCTCCGCCATATAAGGCCTGCGCGCTAGCAATCTGTCAGCAGTACGCTCTTAAGAAGGGCACAATACGCTGGCCGACACGTTAGCCACCATGACATTGACGCGGCTCGTCCCGCATAGCCCAGCCAACATAAACTCCGGCCGCGGAAGCCTACGCAACCACTTTCAAGGTATTATACCAGAATATATCAATTTTTACGGAAATTGATAATCGTTGTGCAAAGTGAGAGCTATGAATTTCTATTCATACAGACTCATGATCCATCAAGGTGAAGTAAATCATATTTTGATGTGTCAACGACTTTTTCATCAGTTTGCAGTTGACATGTATGTCAAAATTGAGACTGAACGATTGACATACATCCGTTTGAACCAACGACGGCTACGATCAGAGGAATACATTCATCTCCGCGATGCTATAAATGCCGATGGCAATGTGAATAATGTAGGAAGAATGACAATTTTGACAGACACTTATATAGGAAGCCCACGACACATGCATGAATATGCTCAGGATGCTATGTCATATGTTAGGCATTATGGCCGCCCAGACTTATTTGTTACATTCACATGTAACCCAAAATGGTCCGAAATCGAGAGGTACTTACTACATAGCCAAACACCAGTTGGTAGACATGACATAACTGCCAGAGTTTTTAAACAAAAATTAAAATCTCTCATGAATTTCTTAATAAAGCATTGTGTGTATGGCCGAGTACGTTGTTGGATGTACTCTGTAGAATGGCAAAAGCGTGGATTGCCCCACGCGCACATTTTAGTCTGGTTAGTGGACAAAATAAGGCCAGATGAGATTGATTCCATAATTTCAGCTGAAATTCCAGATGAAATAGTTGACCCAAAATTGCATGCACTAGTTGCCAAACACATGATACATGACCCTTGCGGACTTTTCAACTATAATTCACCCTGTATGGTCGACGGCAAGTGTTCCAAGCGATACCCAAGAGACCTGCTTGCTGAAACCATAACGAGAAATGATGGATACCCATTGTATCGTCGGCGATCAGTTGCGGACAATGGGCGATCAGTAGTTGTGAAGGTAAGAGGACAAAATGTTGATGTAGACAATCGTTGGATTGTGCCATACTCGCCAATATTGTCCAAAGCTTTTGATACTCACATCAATGTGGAATATTGTGACTCTGTGAAGTCGATAAAGTACATATGTAAATATGTAAACAAAAGTAGTGATATGGCTGTCTTCGGTGTAACCAATGCAAATGATGAAATATCACAGTACCAGATGGGTCGCTATGTAAGTAGCAACGAAGCAATTTGGCGTATCTTTTCATTTGCGATCCATGAAAGACACCCTACAGTAGTCCATTTGGCAGTCCATGTAGAAAATGGTCAACGAGTTTATTTTAATGAATCTAACGCGGCAGACAGGACGGCACATCCACCGTCGCCAACATTAACAAGTTTCTTCACAGTCTGTCAAACTGATGATTTTGCTCGCACTTTGCTGTATGCTGACATGCCACGCTATTACACATGGAACGCATCATCTAAATCGTTTCAGCGTCGAAAACAAGGAACACAAGTTGAAGGACATCCAAATGTATTTGCTTCAGACGCTCTGGGTCGCATTTACACAGTACATCCAAATAACGATGAATGTTATTATTTGCGGTTGTTGTTGGTGAATGTTCGTGGTACGTCCGTTTAAACAACTGAGAACAGTTAATGGACAGCTGTGTGCGACTTACCGTGAGGCATGTCAACTATTTCATTTACTTGAGAACGATTCGCACTGGGATGATACGCTCAAGGATTCCGTAATATCTTCATCGCCAAATCAAATTCGTACATTGTTTGCGATTATCATATCGACATGTTTCCCTTCGAATCCAAAAGATTTGTGGGTTAAGTATAAAGATTACATGTCTGAGGATGTTTTGCATCGTGTGCGCCGTCAAACTTTGAGTCCTACACTACAAATGACTGAAGAAATTTACAATGAGACATTGGCCATGATAGAAGATATGTGTTTATTGATGGCAAATAAAGTATTGTCGTGTTTGGGAATGACAGCACCCAATAGTCATATGCACGATGCATTAAACCAACGAGTTGCACAGAGAACAACAGTACGACATTGAAGCATTGGCCGTAACAGTTCGTACCAATATTCCACAATTAAATCAACAACAAAGAATTGCGTACGACACTTTGATAGAAGCTGTGAACAGTGGATCCGGTGGAATTTATTTCCTTGATGCTCCCGGAGGAATCGGAAAAACATTTTTTAATTTCATTGCTTTTGGCGAGGATCAGATCGCGAAATGATGTCGCTCTAGCGTTGGCTTCATCTGGAATAGCAGCGACTCTGCTAGAAGGCGGGCGAACAGCACATTCTGCCTTGAAATTACCATTAAACATGCAAATCACCAAAACACCAATTTGCAACATCGCCAAAAATAGCGCAATGGCCAAGATCCTACAGGAATGCAAATTGATTGTTTGGGATGAATGCACAATGGCCCGTAAGAGGTCACTGGAGGCACTGGACAGAACGTTGAAAGATCTTCGTGACAACCAAAATATTGTATTTTTGGTGGGGCCATGATTTTGTTGTCAGGTGATTTTCGTCAGACTATTCCAGTTATTCCCCGATCAACTGTTGCTGATGAACTAAATGCATGCCTAAAATCATCGAATGGCAGTACGTAAAGACACTCCACTTAACAACTAACATGCGAGTATTTTTGCAACAAGATGAAAATACAAATGTGTTTGCAAAGCAGTGGTTAGACATTGGAAATAATAAAGTTGTAGTGGACACCTCGACCGGATTCATCACATTACCCACAGATTTTTGTCACATCACAGACTAAAAAGAGGAGCTTATTCAGCGTGTTTTCCCAGATATAGCGCAAACGTTCAATAACCATAATTGGCTTGGTGAACGGGCAATATCGGCGGCGAAAAATAAAGATGGTAAGGACCATTCAGAATTTTCTTCCAGGTGAGTTGGTTTCCTTCAAATCAGACGACACCGTTATGTACCAGGATGACGTAGTCAACTATCCCACGGAGTTTTTAAATTCACTGGAATTGCCTGGATTACCACCTCACAATTTGCAGTTAAAAGTAGGATCAGTTGTCATCATGTTGGGTTGGGATTAATCAACCTCGGTTATGCCATGGAACAAGACTGGCTGTGATAAAGCTGATGAATAACGTCATTGAGGCAACAATCATAAAAGGAAAATACAAAGGAGAGGATGTCTTGATCCCGCGGATACCGATGATTCCAACGGACTTACCATTCGATTTTAAACGCTTACAATTTCCAGTACGTCTGGCCTTTGCGATGACCATAAATAAATTTGTTCGCGGGTTCGCGCGTCGGAAAACTGTCTTCTTTGTTTATTTACGCACTGCAAAACAAAACAAAAAATATAGTTTATGAGAAAGATTTAAATTTATTAACACACTGTATCATAACGGTGTGTGTCTGTAAATATCAAATTTAAACCTTATAAATAGCCAGTATTCCAGAAAAACTCTGTTTTGTAAGTAAGCAACATGATATGTCGAAAATAATAATACAACTTCATGCTTTATTCAAAAAACGCTTTTTTATAAAATACGGATTCGATTTGTTTGTTTTAAAATAATTTTATACAAAAGTTGAGGTCTTTTATTTATCGTTGAGGCAGTACGAAGTCTGCCGGGTCAGCTAGTTAATTATATATTACAGATTCTCGTTCAGCTAGAAAGGAAATTAATGCTTAGCAGCATTTCAGCATTATAAATGCCTTAAAACTCCTCCAGAGAGGTTTTTTCTACCCAAATTATATGGAAATGTGTAAAGAAAAATAAACTTTCGTCCAGAATGATGTGTAAATGTGTGACTAGAAATAGATGCAACCGAAAATGTCGAAAGCAATTGATTATGATCATGAAAAAGTAGCTTAACACGCTCCCCTTTTTGATAGTTTCGACAGATACGAAACGCATCGACTGACTCGTATTTTATCTCATTTACGGGATTGTAAAATAAATAAGAATAGCTGACGCCCAAATGGATGGACGAACGCACAGAGGCTACCCGATTATTGAAACGATATAATGTAAAATCTATTTTGTGCAACTCGCAGATTTTTGCACTACAATTCCTTATGCTTTGAATGAAATATTTTTTGAATAAAACAAATTTGGCAGCAATTAAGACGAAGACTGCAGCAAGTTGCCTCTGCTATTGCCCCCCCCCCTTCTGCGCGCCACTGGCCACATCTCCAAGTACGAGTGGCGTCCTCTGCACCAACAGAAAAGTGGTGTTTTGTCTTCCGAGCTCAAGGTCCTAGCCTACCATGAATATCCTGCTGTCATTAGTCATGACGCGAAACATTTTTATCTTTACATATCTAATTATTATAGTTGTATTACAACTGGTGACTGAAATACTAATATTAAAGATATAAGTTTCAAAATCCGCCGTTTCGATGTTTGTGACAATTCTGTTAGGAAATTTTAATACCTGGAATCGTGAATATGTACCTCGTGCCATTTTCAGCTACGAGCAGCTGTTTGAACATAAAATAGAAGTTCCCTCTGTTGAGATCTAACTGTCATGCGGGTCCGACATATTAACCCGGTTACTCGGCAAATTTAAATTTTGCCTCAATGATATTTAATGTCACATTTTCCAATTTTACAATAGATTGCATAATAGTAATGTGTATGGAGTGTGTCTTGGCCAAAATATAACATCAGCCAAAGGGTTTTATTGAATAATAAGCTCCATTATTGTGATGTTGCGTGCAACTTGTTTTTTCCCTTACAGCATTTTAGCAAAACAATCTCGCATCATGAAACATTAAAACTCATTTTGGGGAAAATCTGAGTATTAAAATTAATTAATGTGAAATCATGAAATTCGCTTCGCTATGATTCTCGCTATGAGCAGGAGTTTCATCTCAGCTCTTTAAATCTCAGGGTGATTATCAGAGTGAAGACAATTAACACATATTACAGTTAGACTTTGGGCTTTGTTACATTATGTGTAATTGTTTATCTAGCCATATAACACATATGGGAGGAAGTTTGCAGTTTGCTTGTGAATGATTGATCTGCTGTCAGTTTTAACATTGCATGGGATGGTTATTTTTCTGCCTAATTCTAATATTTACATTGGTATTAAAATTCTGGTGTGCTTTGAAATACCAACCTTGATCGTTATGTATTAAGTATATTGCACATATTGCTAATTCTTCACGATTACTCACGCTAATTCTTCACGAAATACTCTGTAATCGTAAGTAACAGTTACTGGTTATTAATTAGTTCTGTTTTGATTTTATCATTGGAACTAGTAATTGGAATGTTATAAATTAATGCTGATAGGGTTTTCTTAGTATGATCACGATAAGAAAAGTATTGTATGTTGTTGGTGTCACAAAATGTTCGGCAATTACGAAAATTCTCTATAGAGTTAAAATGTACTGAGATATGGTGTCTTTGTGTAGTAGTAAAATCTGTTGTTGTTGTAGTAGTAAAATCTTGTTTTGAAATATTTTGAATCCAAGATATGAATAATGCAAATGGTTTAACAATATTTTGTTTTTTGTGAAAGGTATTTGGAGGAGTTTTAATATTTTCAATAATTACGTTGCATTCAGTTTCTGATGAATAGAATCATCCATTTTTGAAGATAAGGGCTCAAATGAATTAGATGTTGGAATATTGTATTTGGAGCACTGACCTTCATCACTTGACTTCACTCTTTTCCTCTTATTTTTCACTCCCCTCACTTTCAGTAGTTTAATTTTGAGTTTGAGTGCTGTTGTCAGTTGATAGTTCTTGATTATTAGTATTTGCTGAGTAATTAACTCTTGTTGAACTTGCAGTTATTGATACAATTACTGTGACTGGTTTTGAAGGAACAATATTTATTGCTCTAATGACATAATTTTTTGTTCAGTTGTTAGAACTGGTTAATCTATGAAAGTAATTGCAGTTATTTGTAGTTGAGTTGGATCAATATTAAAGTTCGAATCTACATTTGGTAGTGATGTATTAACCACATGCTGCCCCGTGAAACTGAGGCAACTGATATTTTCCATTTTTTTCAAATATTATATATAGTTTATAGATTTCTTTACAATGTATTCACTAAAATTCAATGTCTGGTGAAAGTTATCAACTGATAGAACGTATATGTGAATATTTTCACTAATTTTTACCACAATATTACTTTATAATATCACATGAATGCCGGCCTCCTCCAATACGCAAACTTCTTTGTACACAGAAAGCGTAAATAGAATACGATAGAGGCCTTCTGACGTCTCTAAGAGGGCCATCATCAGAAACAGTAGAACTTTAGGTGGCATTGGTAGTATTGATAAATACCGAACCAAGAAAAATTCAGTAGAATGTCCGAGAATATTTCATCCTATAAATTACAGTGTGTGAAACATTTATTTGAGGCCTTTGGCTTCAATATTTTAGTTTTTAAAGCCCTAAAATGTTTCGTTTAGGAGTTATTTAACGATGTATCAGACAGTGTTGCGAGTTGCATTTGACAAATCCTTCATTTTTTTATAGTTAAAGTGCAATTAGTCCCGTCTCCGTGAAATTCTGTTTCTTTAGAGACCTCATTTACAAAGATCGGTTGTGTGTGAAAGCTGCAAAAGCATCGTATTCCACTGAAATAATATAGGACACGATAATACTTTTTCGTAAATAATTCCTTTTCGTCATATGAGAACATTTTTTCGGTCTATTCAATGTATGATTTACTCAGCACCTCCACGGGTAAGCATGCGACCGACTGGTCAACTTGAGAGGAGTGGAGTCTCAGTTATTCAGATTTTATTTCGGAGCGACCCTTTCTTATGTTTTCCATATCGTTGGGGAAACCAATATTTGATTGGTTAAAATTATATAAACTTAATAAAAATCGGCACCATTTATTAAAGTTGGTATTGCTTCACATCTGTCATATTGCATTCGACGTTTGTTGTACTTGTGATTTTGTTAGATGTTTGAGTGATTTTATAACAGATTAATATTGTCAATACTTTATTTCAATGTTACATAGTATCAGAATTTAATTATGTCCATATCTGTCTATTTTATTTGTATAATTTTCCATTAATTTGAATGCAATTCGTACATAATTCACTGTTTTATTTTTTTCGCAATGATCAAAAGCAATCACATTATTTCGGAACCGCTTTGTCAGAATAAATTTAAAACAAAAGGAATATCAATTTAACATCATATATACGAAAAAATTACAATAATTATCACAAATGTCAATAGCCACACTAGTAACTGCTCTTAATTTTACATTAGAGCAGTCATTTCATCCGACCTAAAGCAATTGATTATGAACGTAGGATTTGGTACAAACGGAAAATGGTACCTTCAAAACTAAGTAAAATTTGGTAGTAATACACGGGAGGGATGAGATTAAATGTGGCTTAATACTTATTTATCACCGTTTTCAGATTCCAATGTATTTATAATAATTTTACACTGTTTTTTATCATCTGTATACAATTCTCAACAAGCCTTATTGTTTCCACCTTACCCCCAAAAACACTATGTGAAATTTTGTGTAAATGTCCAAATAGTGTTGGCCAAATGCAGAAAGCGTAAAGCTATATAGATAATTGTTAAATGAATATATTTCACTTATGCCACTAAGCATTTCAGCTCTCCCCAAACCACGCATAAATAAGTATCGTATTTGGTGCCTGCAATAAATTGACTCGACAGAAACTGATTATATCTGCATCATGGAAGTGTGATTTCGTATGTACCGGTTAATAGAATAGCAATAGTTTTTGTTTTCTTTTTTCTTATATTTTTTCTCTGAAAAAATTTGTAGCCAATCCTACGTTCTGCATCGTTAAAAATTCTCAAGTTCTCTCGAAACGTATGCATAGCAACGTGTAACTTCACAGTAAATCTCACACTAAACGTGCGGTTATATATCGTAAACCAAGTGATGATTATGTATATCATATTCAAGAATACACAGACAACCAAACACTAAAAAGTAACAAGTTTCCCATGTGTCCGCTCCACAGTGTCTGGGTTAGGGGCAACCCCAAAAGGTTTTCCACACGAGGTAGTTTACACGTGTGAATTACGTCGCGTTCCATCTTCTACAACAGATGCCGGGAGACTAGTCGAGAGCTTAGAGCTTGGCGCGACTAGAACCGTGCCCTGTTGTTGGGAGGTTCCTGGTGAGGGAAAACCCCACATCTCGGCGGGAAGGTCGGCTCCGAATCTCACCATCCAGCGAGTCATTCTTAAAGCTAAATGCACCGAAAAATACTTGTAGGAAAGTTCAATAGATCGCAGCACTATCATAGGGGAATTTACTTTACCGATAACGTCTGAAGCAATGGTCCGATTTTCGATCTGTAAGAGGCATTTGGCGCATTTTCAAAATGGAATTTACGCTACGATGCCATTTTTCCAAAAATATAGCAAACAATCGAATTTGAAATTAGTTCTCAAACTTCCGAGAAAAAATTAAAAAATGTGAGCTTATAGCTCGATGGCGACATGCTTCCTGAATACAACGCCGTGGCAGTCATGCATATATGGACGAATAGGAGGGTCGTAAAGTGAAATTTGGGAAAACACCTCGCCCCCATCGCCCTTCCCCACCTTTGCGACATCCACCCACCCGTTGTGGGCCCTCTGTCGGCGCGGCGGCACGACCAGGCCCGGCAGCATGCGGCCAGCCCCGGCGGAGGAGGCGGGACTTGCGGGATATGCAAGCAAAACAGTCGGTTTATGCTTCCGTCACTTTGCATCTAAATCTATTTTTCCTCAGATATCAAATTAGAAATTCTATACAACTATGACTGGCCGAGGCAAACGATCTGTAATAGTAGTATCTACCCTATCACAGCAAAAACCATAGGAAATTCCACATTTTCTCAAATTTTCGGGCCTTTAATGGTAAAACTGAAACATGACATTAAGGGTAAATGTCCCGACGCTGGTACAATTTGTAGCCACCGCTGGGCAAAATATGGAAAAACACTGAAAAACTAACCGAGACCAAGGAAATTTGGAAATTAAGTAGTACGAGTAAGTCTGTGCAATAGTTGTTTTCTTAGACGGCGTGAATAGTGGCATGTATACTAACGTTAAGTTTGACAATCACAGTTTTGAATTTGAAAATTCTATACGATTTTAATGAATGTCTAGAGCTTATAATTAATTTTCAAACAAACTACATGTAAAATACAATAACAAATCCTGATAAATAAGAGCTACAACATCTACCTTCCTTTAATAGTGCGTCTACAAGTTTTAAAATGCTGTTTTGTAAGTCTAAGAATGTTGAGTATTGTTCTGGGAAAAAGTTTTTTAAAAAAATATGTCACTAATTTACATGGTAAGTCAATAAATAAGTCTCAAACGACAGTTTATATTTCACCCATATATAGCAGTCCAAAAAAAGTTTTTACTGGTTTTGACTGAATAAATTTAAATTTAAATCTAAAAAAACTATTTATAGTTAAAATGACGGGAGATGGATTCTGCAAATAAAGAAAATGTGCGCAGATAATCTTCTCCTCCCTACGTCACATACAATTTATACTATTTTTTGACTGAATAAATCAAAATGTACGAGTATGCTTTTCGTAGATGCTGCATGACACTGCGATCACGGCTTCGGCCTGTCTGTGAGAAAGCCAGGGCAAGATGGTGTATGTTCTGCTGGAGTGTACTGCAACGAGTTGGACAGCTTGCGGTCGTGCGTGTGGACCAAAATACTGTCCTTATGAGATGTGCATTGCGAAATGCGCCCCGCGTGTTGAGACGAATGTTTCATCATGGAAAGCAACGGCCTGGTCTCGTAACGAAAGTGGTTCTTCTGGTTAACAATGCCCGCCTTCATGCAGCAAGACTGGGAGGAGCAAGTAGGAGCTGTTACGCACATTTCATTGTGAACGCTTGGAACACCCGCACTACAGTCCCGACTAAGACCCCAGTAACTCACTAAGACCCCAGTAACGTTTTCGGGCTCCTAAAACAGCATTTCGGTGGCAGACGTTTTAAAAATGATGATGCCATAACTGTGGAGGTTATACGTTTGCTTCGTCAACGATCAAAAATCTTCTTTGCTACCGGCTTTCAAAGAGGTGGATTAAGTGTCTGAATGTGCAGGGTAAATGTTTAGAAAAGTGAAATAAATTTCTGAAGTTATCGTTAATCCATACTGTCTCTATTATCTTTTTCGACTGAACCCACCTACGTACAATGCGCGCAGAAATTGAAAGAAAACCACACAGCCTCCAATCATGTGATTGTGTCAATGATTTCGTTAGATACCCAAGAGTTCTGAAAATCCGAATGGAACGTAACATGTTTGATTTTGAATGCAAAAAGGAAATTTTTGTGTGTGGTAATCCACCTATCATCGTACTGCGCGTATCGACTAAATTCTCTTTCCGAGGCTGTCACTGCATACGACGATGCTGACGTCATGTGCCTACAAGGCTCCAAGAAAGATGCTGCTCAACATTAAATGTTTCCTCTTCATGTCTTCCATTATAGAACAGTAACTCTTTTGATATTTATGGATTGTAAACATTATTTAGTATCCGTATATTCTAAAATATACTTCTGAAGTTTTGTTAAAACACTTCATTTATTGCAGTGTTATACTTGAGTATATTATTTTTTGTTCTTGAGCATTGCAAGTGCTACTTTTTGGAAAATAATTGTGTGTGGTTTTGTTCAGCAGCATATTTGCTGTTGCTTACGGCTAGTATAATACAGTCCTTCGTAAACTACTGTCAATTTGTCTATCTTCTCACGTGTTTCATTTAGTATTCATATTCATCGTGTATCTATCATTAAGAATGCAGATAATATGCCACTGGCAAAACATGAAGAATTTGTCAATTGCAACCATGGAATTTGAGTTTCCGTCACATTGCATTGGTTACGTTCATTGCGTTTCCGCAAAGGGTTTATCGATCTTACTTCAGGTATAAGGGAATACTACTTTCAGTAAAATTCTCTAATTAATATTAGAGCATATTTTGTGTCAACAGATTATTTTCCCACTATCGTCGGGAATTAATTTTCCTTCGTATTGAAATTCTACTTAAATAAGATAACAATTTAATTTCTTCGTATCGTTCGAAGAATGAATAAGATATTATTGGAAGAGTTTTCGCAAACATTTTTTGAAGTCTTATTTAATAAAAGTATGGTCAAGTAAATTATTGAAAGCTTCTGCCAATTATAATAAAATCTTATTAAAAATTATTCAATTTAGCACAACTGTCATCATCAATATATTAAATTTTAAATTAGGAGGTAAGTATTAAGAATGTTTGAGGACTTCGTGCTTTTCATCCGCTAAATAGAAATATTCTTTGTGCTTTCAAACCACTGATAAATAACGCAAATAGATGAAGATTGACCTCTTAAAAAATGTTTCCCTTGCTACAAAGAAAGATATTTCTTGCCATCTATGAATATAATGGAAAAAATTAAAAAGTACTTATGGTGCAAATTTATATTTCCTTTTTACTCTCCTTTTTGAAGTTTTCTAATTCTTACCTAGCAACTGTGCCTTTTGTGACGTGCTGTGAGGAACAAATTACAGGAAGTATTTACTAGGCTGTCCGGGTGACGCCGCGTCCATGGCGAAGGTGCCGACGTTTCGGTCGCCATTCTGCGACCTTCCTCAGGGCATTACGCCCTCCAGGAAGGTCGCAGAATGGCGACCGAAACGTCGGCACCTTCGCCATGGACGCGGCGTCACCCGGACAGCCTAGTAAATACTGACTCCGGCCGCGGAAGCCTACGCTCTCAAATTACAGGAACCTCGTTTTATTGAGTGTATAGTTACATTTATATTTTTTGTATTCTCTTTAAGAACGGTTTAATCTTGTGTAACGCTCGTGTTGGGCGCTAAAACAGAATACGCAACATGCACAAAATACTTTGTTTTCAACTGTACTTTTCAGGTATATATTTGAGAATTTACAGCTTATACAAATGAACGAATGCAAGACCAATTTTATCTAAAAATCTCTAATTATTATATAGTATCATGAGGAAAGCGAAGAACGCTAAACTCTCTAGGGAATAATGTTTGGGTAATATGGATACTACAGGAATGAGGCTCCAGTCTGTTCCACGAAAGGCCCGGAGTTTAGTTTTCGTTGTATTTAAATGGTGCATTCCTTGACAGTCCGTTTTCATAATTTAATCCTGTTAATTGATATTTTACATAAATGCCTTCAAACTGATTTCATCCCTTTTATTGTGTTTCTAAATATTAAATAGCAGTTTCGTAGAGCGTATTATACATTCTTGTAATCAAGAGGTAATACTGACATTAGATTTATAATACGATACTACTTCCAAGTGTTATTGAGTTCTGGGGAACCTTCCACATAATTCGTGGCCAGATAAATTTAAATGGAATTAGAAGATGTTTTAACTCCACTACGAATTCCGTGGGTTTATCTAATTAGTCACTAGCTGCTAGTGTTTATATGCAAACCAGTGTGGTATCGCCGTAGGTCAGTGTGTGCTAGTGTCAATTTGTGATGGAGATGACTTAAGGACCAATCGCGATTCGTGTGAAATTTCTTTTAAATTCCTTCAAATCAGTTCTGGCGCTAGACATTGGCAGACAGGGCAATCGCCCGGGCTCCCCGTGGGCAGCCCGATTATGATACTAATGAGAACAATTAGTAAAAACTGAAAAAGGAATTAGAACTCGAAAAAATCCGTGTCGTAATTTGATAAATCGCAGTGTATTAGTCTGATATTTCATACAAATTTCAATTATTTTTTTTCTTTAAATAGACAATTACAGTCAATACTTATAAGGTAACACTAAGAAATGAATCAAATGATACTAACATTTAAATAGGTTTTACTAAAATTCTTATTCATTATTTCACATATTTAACAACAAGTGATTTCATAAACTAAACAATTTTTTAGCATTTAAGCTCACAGTAGAAATTAGTACTATTTGAACAGTTAAAACCTTTACTTAAAATATATTTCCCACATTTTTTTCTATTTTAACGTTGTATTTGTATTATTTGTTACAATAAAATAACATACATGGTATCTTTATTCAACTTTCAATTTTTCTTTTTTTTCAGTGGGGGATCTACGTTTTACAGCATTTCCCCGGAGCCAAAATTGTCTAGCTCCGGCGCTGCGGCTAATACGTTACATCTAGGAAACTCTTCAGCAAAATATCTCCAATTTTACCAACATTTTATGTTTAAAGTACCAATAATTATATTTCAGATTACACATATTCATATATTTTGACAAAAGATAAGTGACTATTCCTTATGCTAAATTCAAAATTAGTTTAAAAATATGCACAGAATTATTGAATTCCTTGTACCGGAATTAGTAAAAACAATTGAGAATAACTTGTTTACGGTAAGTAAAGAAGCACACTCACGTCAGCTGCGGTGTCCGAATGGTTAAGGAGTTGAACTCGAAATCCAATGGGCTTCGCCCGCATAGGTTCTAATGCTGTCCGCAGCGAAATTCTGTGTCCGAGCGCATACAATCATACGCGTAATTATTTTTTCCATGTACTTTTGCAAGCTATCTGAAAAGTGCTGAAGGTGTGAATTGTCACCATTTGGGCATTTCCTATGTATAGTTAAACACTATTAGTTTTAACTTCTCGAGTGGAATAGACATTGTAATCTCTGATCGTCGGTAAACTAAGGGACAATATGAAGTTTAAAACATTTCATGTTTCACTAATTTCCGGAATTTCGGTTTGACAACCGTTCATGGAGTATTTGCTACACATTTTGTCGCACATATTGGATTCAGATGAGTAAAATCCTCGCAAAAATTGTTATTAAATGTACTGGGGTAGAAATTGGGAAGAGACATAAACTAATCTGGTTAATATGGACCATATGCGGGAAGCTCAATGTTGCAAGTGAACTATCGAAATTGGTTGTCCTTATTCGATCCTTCATTTCAGAATTATAAAACTATTAGTGAAACTGAGTCGCATAAGTTTGACTCAAACTGACTGCCAATTAAGCCGGTAGTTTACATTTTTATCCCTAAATAATTAAATAAAAACAATTGTTTTGTAGCAATAAAGCATGGTGGAGGTTGCTCTGAGTTAGTGAAGTCTACCGTATGCATTGAATTGGCACTGGGAAAAAAACAGTGAGGGTTGAATAAATTGGCTCCGATGCCCGATGGGAAACCAATTTGTTTCATACCTATTCGCAAGAGAAATCCAATCGTGTGCATGCTTTTGTCGTTCAAATAATCTTAGCTGCCCGTTAAAAAATATGTTTTCGGAAATAAGCTAGCCTTCTTCGGGAATCCGACATCTTTATATAGATCGTATTCAACGAACAATTTACAGAATATGTTATTGATATATATATATATATATATATATATATATATATATATATATATATAAATGAATCGCAAAGTGTGTTGGTAAGCGTATAACTCAACAACGCCTGGACCAATTTGGCCAATTCTTTTCTTAAAATGTTTGTTGAAGTTCAAGGATGGTTTTTACGTCAAGAAAAATTCGAATAATTGCCGGAAAAACCCTTAAAAACAGCCTTTTTCTTTTCCCCATACAAACGTTTTCTAACTAAAACGTAGAGTCAATTTGAGCTTTATAGCTGTTGTATAAAGCACTCATTGTTGTTTAAACAATGTAGGTATGTTCCTAACGTCAAAGAGTCAATTTGCACATTTTTACCGTTATACAAAGTTCAAATTCAATCATATCTATCAAAACAGTGTGCGTGTGTGCGTTGGAGCACAGAATACATCGTTGGAAGATTTAATGTCGCGTTCCGAAACTATTAATATGGATATGCCTCCTATTAGACGAAGCAATTTAGGTAGAAAAACCCGAAATGCTACAAACCAAGCTAATTACCGATCTAATCATGCTGCACAAGAACGTGACGACCGAAATGAACGTGAAAGAATTCGGATATTACAAACGCGTGAAGCGCGAGCGCTACATTCAACTAGTAATCGCGCAAATTTGAATCGAGCTGCTTTCAGTTACGATGTGTCAATTGGCTACAGTAACTGCCAATGTGTTGTTATTGGTTCTATGAACTCGGTTTGCTCATATAGTAAGGCATTGAAATATAAAAACCAAGCTAATGGATTGTGTTGCGCAAATGGTAAAGTGAAATTGATATCATTGGAACCACCACCAGAGCCATTGTACTCATTGGTTTCAGGAATAGGAACAGATTCCTTACACTTTTTGATAAATATCTAACAATATGACAATTGCTTTCAAATGAATTAATTTGGGTCAACAAATGTAGTTCGGGAAAATTTTATGCCAACTTTCAAGGTATGTATTATAGCAGTTAATCATAATTATTTTATGTTCTGTCACCTAAGATAAGATGTGTCACTAATCTTCAATTTCTTAATCATTAAGATCATAATCATGACTTAGCCATCATATTATTTGGTGATTCAGTTTTAGCGACACTTTTATTATTTTGAAACCCAATATAATTATTTGATGATAGATATTAGTTACAACTAATTAGGAGACAGATATAATTTTAAAGAACAAATATTATTTAAGTTTGATCACTGACAATCCATAAATTTATACCCCACATTGCTTATTTATTTTATTTTATTTTATAGTGTTTGGTACAAACAATATTTTTTTTAAATTTAAAGATACAAGGCCAAATATATCACAGAGCAGGTTCACTGTTACCAGTGTCAAATAGCAACTACAAATTCCTGCAAATTTATTTTATGGTCAATTCACCACAAGAAATTAATATGCGTTGTGCACATAACAATTTAGTAAAGAGGTCTATTGTAGAACAATTACAAACTTTATTTCATGAACACAATCAATTGATTATATTGCTTAAAACTGCCCTGGATGTGATGCCATCAGATAATCACAAAATTGTAATCAGAGCTGATAAAAACCTGGCGGGTCAACATGCAAGACGTTTTAATGCACCAACTATTGATGAAGTTGCTATCGTTGTAGTTGGAGAAAACTTGGAATCCCGTGATATTGTTTTACATCGTCGGAATGATCAATTACAACGTATAAAGGAAACACTCCGCTCATATGATGCACTGCAATATCCCATTATATTTTGGCAAGGTGAAGATGGCTATGATTTCTCAATAAAAATGATAAATCCTATTACAGATAATTAAAATAGTAGTTAATGTCTCAGTCACTATATTATGGATTTTAATTTTATATTTCAATGTTATTAAAACAAAATCTATTTACAGGTTCTGAAACTAACAAAAAAGTCAGTTCAATGAACTATTTATTCATACCGCCTAATGATTCGGGAAAATGAAGACAATCACATATTGAAATGTCGGCTATTATATCACAAATATATTTTAGACATGCATGTTAAAATTGAAACGGAGAGATTAACATTCATCAAGTTGAATCAGATCAAACTCCGATCTGAAGAGTATTCACCTTCGAGATGCGATTAATACTGATGGAAATGCACAGAATGTTGGTCGAATGACTATTCTTCCAGCAACATACATCGGACGCCCTCGACATATGCTCGAATATGCTCAAGATGCCATGTCGTATGTTCGTCATTATGGTATAGCAGATTTGTTCATCACATTTACTGGATCCGCATTGGATAAAAATCGAGCAGGAGTTATTCCCTGGGCAATCACCCATTGATCGTCATGATATTACAGCGAGAGTGTTTAGACAAAAATTGAAATCTTTAATGGATTTCATCGTAAAACATTATGTGTTTGGTGAGACACGTTGCTGGATGTATTCTGTGGAGTGGCAGAAACGAGGATTGCCATATGCACACATTTTGATTTGGTTGGTTGAAAACATAAGGCCAAATGAAGTTGATGCAGTGATATCAGCTGAAATCCCTAATGTACAAGTAGATCCTGGATTGCATGAGGTAGTTATCAAAAATATGATACATGGTCCCTGTGGAACTCTCAAAATTCACCATGTATGATGAATGGTAAACGTTAAAAACGATATCCACGGACATTAATATCGGAAACAATTACTGGTAATGACTGTATCGTCGACGATCGACAGCAGACAATGGAAGATCAACAATTGCCAAATTAAATCAACAAGATATTGAAATAGATAATCGTTGGATTGTTCCATATTCACCCATTTTATCAAAGACCTTCAAAGCACACATCAACGTTGAATCTTGCCATTCAGTGAAATCTATTAAACACATTTGCAAATATGTAACCAAAGGGAGTGATATGGCTGTGATTGGAATTGGTGCAAAGAATTCCAATGATGAAGTTACCTAATACCAAATAGGCCGCTATGTTAGTAGTAATGAAGCAGTGTGGCGAATATTTTCTTTTCCTATTCATGAGAGACACCCTTCTGTTGTTCAGTTAGCTGTGCATTTAGAGAATGGACAGTGTATTTTACAGCACAGAACGCAGTGCAAAGAGCTGCTCAGCCACCATCTACTACATTAACCAATTTTTTTGAGACATGCCAAAACGATGATTTTGCACAAACATTGCTATATTCTGAAATGCCAAAATATTATACTTGGAATCAATCCTCAAGGAGATTTATACGACGGAAACAAGGAAAACAAGTTCCAGGATACCTAGATGTGTATTCCACCGATGCCATTGGTCGAATTTATTCAGTACATCCAAGCAATGATGAATGTTTTTATTTACGACTGCTATTAGTCAATGTACGTGGCCCAACATCATTCCAACATTTACGAACTGTTGATGGTGAATTGTGTGGATCTTACAGAGAAGCCTGTCAACGTTCACAATTGCTAGAAAATGACGCTCATTGGGATCAAACTCTCAATGATGCTGCAATATCATCAAACGCTCATCAAAAACGAACATTGTTTTCTATAATCATATCTACATGCTTCCCATCAAACCCAATTGATTCGTGGATCAAGTACAAAGATTATATGTGTGATGATATTTTGTATCAAATACGAAATAGAATGGGAAATCCAAATATACAAATCAGTGAAGAAATTTACAATGAAGCATTGATTTCAATTGAGGACATGTGCTTGATGATGTCAAACAAAATATTAATTCATCTAGGCGTGGCCGCGCCCAATCGTACAATGCATGATGCTTTTAAACAAGAGTTGAATCGAGAGAAACTGTATGATCTCAACACTTTGAAAGAATTAATTCAAACAAATCTTCCACTGTTGAATAAACAACAGAAGTATGTATTTGATACTCTTATGAAAGTAACAAATGAAGAAACTAGAGGGGTTTACTTCTTAAATGCAACTGGTGATACAGGAAAAACTTTTTGATTTATAGCAACGATTCGCTCACAAAATAAAATTGCACTTGCACTCGATTCGTCGGGAATCGCAGCAACTTTGCTTGGAGGTTGTCGAACAGCACATTCAGCATTAAAATTGCCATTAAATATGCAAAGCAATGAAACTCCGACCTGCAACATTTCGAAGAACTCTGCAATGGCAAAGGCCTTGCAGCGAAGTAAATTAATTGTTGAGGATGAATGCACGATGGCACATAAAAAATCTTTGGAGTCTTTAGACAGAACCTTAAAAGATCTACGGAGCAATCATAACCAATTTGGTGGTGCAATGATTTTATTAGCTGGAGATTTTTGTCAAACATTGCCAGTGATTCCACGATCAACACCAGCTGATGAACTCAATGCATGTCTAAAGTCCTCCAATTTGTGGAAACATGTCAGAGTACTTCATTTAAGCAAGAATATGCGTGTCGAGTTCCAAAATGACCAATCTGGAAACATATTCTCCAAACAACTCATTGACATTGGTAATGGCAAATTTCCTATAGACATGTTGACTGGCTGCATTAACTTTCCTCAAAGTTTTTGTCAGTTAACTCGATCAAAAGATGAACTTATTCAGAAGGTGTTTCCAGATATTTCTCAAAATTACAGAAATCATGATTGGTTGAGCGAACGAGCTATATTGGCTGCAAAAAACATAGATGTAAATGAATTAAATTTAAAAATTCAAGAACAAATTACAGGCGAATCGAGGATATATTGTGGCGTCACCGATTAATTAAATATAATTTTATTATGGCGTCGCCAATAACAAATGAATTCCTGCAGCTGGGAATAGCTCGCGCCGCGGCACAGAAATAAGTGGGTCAACGGGACGCGGCTACCGCCGCGGAGGGTTCTTTCGTCATGCCGCCCACCCCCCGACCGCGCATCGGGCCAGCCCCGAACGCACCCAGCCCCCCCCTGTCTTCAGAGGCGGAATGTTTATTAGCCCCCCATAAAAATACTTGCTGCCCCTTCGCCGGCCCTCTCGCCGAACAAAGCGCCACCCTCGCGCCCTCCCTTCAGCCGCGCGACCGAGGAATTCAAGCCCGATGGAGTTGGGCCGGGTGTCAATTAGGCGAAGAAGACACATTTACGACACGTCGTGAGCGAAACCTTTCTTGGCCATCAAACTGATCCCTCCACCGGACAATGCTAACTCGTCACATTCGTTCTGGCACGCGCCCGGGCGCCAGAAGCTCCGCGGGAGCTGTTTCTCTCTAAACACAGTAGGGTGTCGATTAGCCCCTGCCGGCCGTCGAGAACCCGTGAAATGCGCTTTTTTCGCGCGCACGTGTCCACACAGCTGCGATCAGCTCCCGGAGTAACTAACAAAAGGGAAGCAAGAGAGAGAGCGAAGACAGCGACAGACAGAGAGCATTCACGGAAAACTACAGAAAAATCAACACGAGATTGGTTAATCAGATTTCTGCGACGCAGCCACCCTCGGCCAATGGGAAGCTTCGCCATGAGGGAGGGGAGAGATTTGGTGTTAGGAACAATTTGGGAAGGGGAAAGGAAATTCTATTATAAACGCGATGCAGAGTAGGAATAAGGAACTTCTGAAAACTTCTGAGATTTTTCTGACACGAGACTAGTCAAATTTATTCGAGACACTAACTTGTTAAAATTTCTTCGACAACACTTGTTAAAATTTCTTCAGTCTCACTTTGTAAAATTTCTTCGGAGGAACAGTTCTAAAAATTTCCTCGAAACAAGACTTGTCGCGGAGAGAACTCGGGCAGCGACCTGGGATCCCGCGCCGTTTTCGCTCCGGCCCGCCCGCCTTGCCGCCTCTCGTCCTGGGCTGAGTGACAGCCCTTTTCGCAACGTCGGCGCCCGTGGCTACTCGCCTCCTCTGAGCCTGCTCGAGCGGACAATCTGGAATCGCCGCTACCTGAGCGAGAGTAGACGCGCCGCAGAAGATCAGCAACCCGGAGCCGCCGCCACCTCTGTCTGAGGCTGCCTCCTCGACCCACCCACGAAGACCAGCAGCCATTGGTGAAACTATGAGACGATGCCGTCTCACTGAACTATTGTAACGGCGAAAAACTGCAGGTGGCCGCGCTCAGGCCCATCAGAGTAACCACTTATAATTCATTCACAGAGTAGTTTTAGTAGTAAAAGAACTTGCGTCGCCCATTGCGACATTGTAAATTCCCCTGGCAGCTTTTGGTGCCAGGAATAAACAGTTGTTTGTCACAAATGACTCAATTGCTCATTCTTGACCTCCCAACTCTTCCACTCAGTTATATTTCAGGAGCTGAACCTGGCGCCCTCCCCCGCTGGTAGTACATTCGGCTGGTCCCTAGTCGGGCTAGTTTAGGCGATTTGATCGCTTTTATTACAATATAAATCAGTTGATTTGGCTACTAACCAAGATGATATAGTGAACTATCCACCAGAATTTTTAAACTCGCTGGATTTGCCAGGATTGCCACCTCACAATCGTCAATTAAAGGTTGGATCGGTAGTTATACGTTGCGAAATATCAACCAACCACGTCTTTGCAACGGCACACAGTCAGCGATAAAAAATTACTAAACAACGTGATAGAAGCAAGTATACTGAAAGGAAAGTATAAAGGAGAAGACGTTCTCATACCGCGCATCCCAATGATTCCGACTGATGTGCCGTTTAACTTTAAACGACTACAGTTTCCAGTTCGGCTTGCTTTTGCTATGACCATAAACAAGTCCCAGGGACAATCATTAAGTGTTTGTGGTATTAATCTGGAAAACCCATGTTTCTCACATGGTCAATTGTATGTTGCCTGTTCCCATGTTGGAAAACCATCAGATTTGTTTGTATATGCGCCAGATAATCAAACAAAAAACATTGTATATCACAAAGCACTACAATGAAAATAAAACTGATTTTTGTTAATTATTATGATTCACATGATAACATCATGTGAATATCACATAAAGCGATTACTTGCTTTTAAATGCTTATATATATATATATATATATATATATATATATATATATATATATATATATTTCATTATATTTCTTATTCACAACGCCCTATCACCAGGGTGACGGTTCTGTTCAGGAGAATTTTTTGCCCAGACTATAAAATATGTAGGAACAAAAAGTCACATTACAAATATTTTGGACAAGACGAAGTCTGTCTGGTCCGCTAGTATATATATATATATATATATATATATATATATATATATATATTGTGGCGTTATGGGATTGTGCAACCGTATAACACCACCGTCTCGTATGTATGAACACCCACAGGCAGCGAGGATTGCAGGCGCAAAGCAAAGGTTCATAAACGCGCGGCCTGGTATCTGTTGCCCGTACTAAACGAAGGCGAACTAGCGAGCAGCGTTTTCCTTGTCAAGGGTTGAGAGAGGGGAAGCAGCCCCACCACTGAGAATTTCCCCAGGCGTCGGACGATAAATACGCGAACCCGCAGGCGGAATCTCTCTCTTTTCTTGCCACCACTCGCCTAGTAAGCAGCATTTTGATCACCGCTCGCCAAGTCAACACTTTCGTTAAACATTAGTTTAGATATTGTTTGCCGCTGCAACGATTACTAGGTAGGAGTATTCGGCGTCGAACAGACGTTCTAGTCAGTCGTCCGCGAGATAGTGCAGATTAAGTAAAGTAGTTCTTCAATTAACGATACGGGAAGTAAAAGTTACCCGTTGTGAGAGAAGCATTGAAAGTCCTGGTTTAGCAAAGTAGAAGTAGCAACGAGCGAGGAACTTGTACGAGTATTCGGCGAAGTGCAAGGGACATTTTCGCAACATGGGCGTACTCAGAGGCGCTGGTAGCAGACGAGGAGGAAGAAGAAACCGAGGACTCAGACGCACGAGGGAGAAGACGGATCGACTAGGAAGAAGAACGGAAGAGGACGCAAGAAGACGGCGTAGACAGAAGAGGCGAATCATGTCTCTTACGACGCAGAAGCTGGGACCGAGCGACGTCGACGCAGAGACCAGCGCACGACCATCAAGGCCAAAGGTGGGAAGTCCACGAGGTAACGGCTAGGGCGCGGAAGATTGGTCAAGTTCACGTCGGCAGGGAAAAACCAGTATAGGAAAGTATTAAGAAATTGAGGACACGGGTGGCAACAAATTGCAGAATTAGAGTAGGAGACATTTTGATGCGCTATTGCCTGCATAAAACATTCTACTTAGGACATTATTATTCTGCTATTTTCAGACACAGTTAAATTGTAAATTAGAGTAGTGCACTAGCACACATTTGGTTCTTTGCATGTAATATTTTCAAGCAGGAGATTGTAAATTGAAATTTGGTTTCATGTGCAATGTAATTAGAATATCATAAATTCAGATGTAATTAATTTTCCAAGGGAATTCCCAGTGTAGATTAGGGTAATTATTTCAGAGTATCAATTTTGGAGTAAATTATAGTGTTCATTCATTTTGTGTTTGTAAAGGTTTCTATTTGTGTTTTTATCATTCTTTGTAAAAGTGTGATTCTATATTCTTGGATTTGTCCTGAACTGATGCCACTAAAGGTTTATGGGTAAATTATACGCTCGTTTATGTGCAATTTGTGTGGTTTTATTGTGTGAAGGGTTCAAACCTTTCTCGCACCCTGAAGATCCTGCTCCCTAGATTTTTAAGCTCGCTTCACGAGCAAAATCTTGTTAACCCGCTTACGGTTCATATGCGCTGCTGTGAAGGTGGCAAGCAGTTAAGAAGAAAGGTGGCTTAGTTAGAATATATATATATATATATTCTATATATATATATATATATATATATATATATATATATATTGAAACATAGAATGTTTCCTTATGCTAATTAGAAATATTAGCATAAGATATTTGAGTTCATTTTGGACTGCGTAGTACAGGCGGCAGACGCGACGGACGGCAGTGGGGAGGCTCGCCGCCGCCGCCGTGGCTGCCGCGAACACAGCGTGGGAACGACCGTTGCAAACCGAGCGTGGAGCGGCGGAGAATTGAGCCGTTACGACAGTTGCGTGGAGGGAGACGGACAAGGCGGTCACCAGGGGTCGGCGGTGGCCGAAGTGTGGCCGAAATATGGCCGGTGAAATAGAACGTTAGTTAATGCAAGATCTGTTGAAACAATAGTTAGGAGGCCGGAAGAGTGATATGTATAAGAGATCAGTGCTAGGAGAATAGTAAACCGCGCTTATGCTATTTGACGCAGTGAGAACAATACCAGAACTGTGTGTGGCGAAACTGACGCCGACACGTGCAGTGGCCGCGTGTTAGCTAGTTATATCAAAACGATGAAAGATAATTAGAGGGAAGTGCGACGCCGAAGTACCAGGAGCCAAGCCCGAGGGATTCAAGAGGCCGTCAGCCGAGGCGACCGCTACACCACCAGCCGCCGACTGCGCCAAGCTGCTGTGAAGGTCGGCGATACCTGCCGATGCGAGCCGTAATTCAAACAACGGAGGTATTTGTTGGGGCCCCAAGGTATGATAAGAACTCATGTTAAATCTGATCTTGGTACCAAGGCAAAGTGTATTGATGTTATAAATCATGTAATTAACAGATTTGGTCTGTGAATAAATCCTGTTTATGATTGTACTACATTTACTAATTATATTTCCCAATGCTATATCGACTCCTCATAGGGACCCATTCACGAAAAAGATACCCTCCTTTAGTAATTTCTTGCAGCGAAAGTACCAGCATCACCAGGTACGTCACAATATATATATATATATATATATATATATATATATATATATATATATATATATATATATATATGCATTCGTATATTGGTGCCAAGATTATAAGTCCTTCTTGGAACAAAGCGAACTTCACGATACGCATTTTTGACTTCCGCACCTTCCAGACAGTTATTAATTTTCTCCAAATCGCGCAGATAAATACACAAAACATATGGGCTAACGGAACTTAAACAAAACAATTATATATTATGTGATTCATCACTTGGCGGGAAGATGGCGCTGCAAAGCAACTGTGACGACACTCCAAGGAGTGTATAGACGCCTGTTTGGAGACTTTCGGTGCCTCTCAAGGTTTTATGGAACACAGCAGGACTCATACAGTTGGGAGTTTGTGTGGAAAGTATTTTCTTGTCGGTTACCCGTTGGCTTCTATACAACTCGTATGAGTTATTGAAGTTCAGAGAGACGCATTCTATACGATTCCCACAATTATAGCGCGAAAGCGCTGTGAACCTACCAAGGTAGCTGTTCGCAAAACGTATAAAATTAAATAGTAAATGAAAAAATTGATAGCTTATATCGAAGCGTATTCCTAGAGCTCTTGGTGTTTATGGCAATATTTTAATTGTTTTATTTATGGGCATGGTTCCGTGAGGTTTCGCGACATTTTACGTTCAACGTCGGTGCATGCCGTCTCTGGCATGCTGATCTACTTTGCATGGCACCAATTACATAAAATCATAATATATATGTTTGAGAAGAACTACTGGAGTGATTGCTCCCAAATGCTTCACTGAACAAAAATCAAAAAATTTTGGTGCGAAATCAAAAACATTAATTTTGTCGGACCAATGTTCTCAACGGGTAATAGAATCTACTAAAAAAATTAAAGCCAAAAATTTTCACTTGTCAAAGTGATCCAATACATTTTCTGTAATATATTCGTATTTGCTTTGCGTTAACACTAATATTTTTTTATAGTCTCAACAATTCCACTGAACTATATCGAAAACATTTTAAGTGCCGAGTTGAATATTTCGAAGAGTAAAATGTAAAGCACTAGCTACATAATAAATAAATACACGTTACCACAACAGTGTTTCCTTCAAAAAGTTTCATATTTACAAGTTTCCCTCTCTCAAATAGGTAACAATAATAACGATAAAAATGATTAAAAATGCAAATAAAAAATAAACTTGTTATTTTAATAATTTCGGTTTTTCTTTGTTTTCAGATATGAAGAAGAAAATTAATAGCACACTGCACGCAAATAAATTTCTCTCTCGCGCATTTTTCCCCTTCGCCTTCTCGAGCGCAGTGTCTGGCCGGGGTGACGGAGATGAAAACATTCTGACGCCGCTCGCTCCTCCGCTTTTTGGACCGAACCGCATCTGCCACCTGCCGCAAGGCCACTGCGAATTACATGTATGTAATAATAATTGTCCCAATGTTTTTTGAAGTAAATATTTAACAAAACAATACTTTTCACGTACAGTTCTGTCATTGAAGGAGGGGAAAACCTCGCAAACCGACATGTAGATCGCAGATTATCATCATGTTCTAGCGGGAGAGGAACACCGCCGTCTGTTGGGATATAACTTACGCTACACTTAGGAGACTAGTGACCATAACAGTGAACCGGCTCAGGGCATCAGAGGCGCTGCAGTGCCTCTGACCGGGAGGTCAGCAGTTGACGAGCCCGGTGTCACTAACCAACCCTTCAATCAGCCCTAGCAGTAGTCGCGCCGGAAAACAAAAGAATCAATGTAGCACAGAAATGGAAGACGTTGTTGGGACGTTTATGCCTGGCGGTGGACCCACTGGGCGTCGCGCGTTGATGGCTTTCCTATAGAGCGCACCGGTCTTCGATCCCCTCCGGATGCCAACGGGCGGGCAGGGGGGAAGAGCGAAGGCTTCGGCGCCAGCTCAATAGAGCCGATCGCAAGAGCCGCCCTCGCAAGTGGCGGGCGGGCCGCAACTAGTGGCTTTCGCTCGAGAAACAATTTAATGGAGTGTTCCATTTCACGCGACGCTGCCGTCCTTTCCGCGCGGCAGAGCTGCCTTCTCTTTGGTCCCTTCCTCTTTGGACGATCTTCTAGATCATCGCTTCTTTCCAAGTATTTTGTGCCTTCTGACGTTCTTCCACTTCATCTTTTTGCTTCTGACTTTCTTCTACTACACATTCTTCCCGCAATGTTTCTTCTATTACTTGTTCTCCTTTCCTCTTTCTACTACTGTTTTCATTTTCTGCCTCAGAACCTGTATCTTCTACTCTTCTCCTTCTTCCCTTTCGTAATATATCTTCTCGTTACTTCTTTTCGTCTTCAACCCTTTCTATTTATTTTTATACTTTCCTCTTATCTCTGTCTCTTGTTTGATTCCTAGCTTTTTCCGTACTTTCGTTCTTTTTTCTTACTTCTTCTTAGAATGCCCAATTCACCACAGAATGCTTGTAAGAAATAGCAGAATTGGTTCTTTCATTTTCTGGGCAATTACGAATGGTATTTTAGATAGTGTATCTCTCAACTACATGAAAGGGAGAAATATTTACGGATTTCGAATAAGAAAAAGATTAAGAAAGTATTTCAAAAATAGTCGTTATCAATTTGTACGCCTGTCATAAATATTATTTCTGAAACAATAATATTAGAAGAAAATGAGACGAGGGTAATTTTTCCTTGAAATGCTAGTATCCTCTCCGGTGCCCGTTCTCTCTTTACAAATCTTGGTACACATTACCTGCTGACACCATTTATTAATAGCAATATTTAAACATATTTCAAAGAAAATTTACATTTTAAAACAACGTTAATGTTTATGGAATCGGTTTTTTAAACAGTTTATTTATGAAGTTTCTATCAATTGTTATTTCCGTACATTCAGTTCTTCAAAATCTACGCTAACATCAGAATTATACCATCTTTGTTATGTTATCAATTATGAAGATTGTTCTTTCACATTTATAGCACCATAATTTTCAAACCAGACATACGACTTCAGAAACTAATTCGTTAACTTAAACAATTCAACATTTAACCCTAGAAATTAGGCATGCAATCTTATTCTAAATCATGATTATCTACACGTCAGTGGTTACAATTCAGAGGTTGCAAATACATACAACTAAAAACTTGCAGAAAAATAAAAAAAACTTCTAATGAATTTATGCACCCCCCCCCCCTAGATCCTAAACACATTCTCAAACGTAGTGCAAAGTGCGATTATTCGTTAGTGTATATTCTTGCACTCACCATTTTTTGAAGATATGAGATATTTTATTCGGGAATCGAACCCGGGTTGCAAGAATGGGAATCTCGCATGATACCACTGCACCAACGGTGCTCGCTTAGTGGGGTCTGTGGTGAAGACGTATACAATGAAACTGCACACTCAATACCAATGAATAAATACGAGTTATTTTAATTCAATGTGGACTGAAAAGTACTGATTTCATTAAACTATTTTTTTAATTTACACCCAAAATGTACCTAAATTATGGCTTTTTACAAACTTTTCTTCAATTTAAGAAACAAAATATCCAAATTAAGTTTTTAAACGTACGCAGTAACCAATTATATTACTATTTAATATTTAAAAGCCGAAGTAGTCTAAGGAAATTGTAATTCACAATTACAATCACAATGATTAGTATAAGTTTGATCACTTCAAAACCCAAATCTTCGGTTGGCTGGAGCCTCAATTACGTTGCATAATACATTGACTTCAAACAATAAAAAAAAATTTAACCTCTTTATATTGAAGTTCCCGTCACTTTTAACATGAATAAAAATAAAATATTTTATACTTTTGTGATTTTATTACTTACTTAAATCTCCTATTAATTTTTTCTTGAAAAAAGATAAATTGAACATTTAATTGATAAAGAGTGAAACTAATATTAAAAGCTAACAATACAGAACACAATAACTATTTAGCATCTAAACGAGTACATTGTTTTGTGAGGGGATCTTTAAACCGTTAAAGCCCTTTTCAAAGACTACATTTTTATTGTTTTTGTCAGCGGCATCTACAAATCTCAAATTTTGTACCGTTCCACATTTTACTAATAATCTGGTTGAAAATGGTTAATCTGGTTCTTGTTATTATCGATTTCTTTACAGTACCATATAGTTGTAGCTTCTTTGTCAATACTTAACAATATGCAATTTTTATTCTCATTGCACGTGATTTTAATTTAATTTTGCCATTACAGTATTATCATTTTTTGTACTTAATGCAGTTTGAGGATTTTACATTGTCAAAGTCCTCTGTTTTCAGCCCCATCCTCATGGAGGATTTCTGTGTCTACAGTCGCTTAAGGTTTGATTGATTTTAGACTCGTAAGTGAAATGCAGGGTATTTTTCTATGGGAGGTAATCTTCCCCCGCTGCGTGGTAAGATCAGACACCGATCCACCTGTCGGCTAGCGGGGTTTTCCTGAACCACGTATCTCCCACGAGCAGGGCATCGTCTCAATCGTGCAAATTCTAAGCTCCCTTCCGGTCTCCCGGCATGTGTAGTAGGGAAGTGCATGTAAGTACGTGTGTATATACTTTGATTAAAACTGGGAGGCTTTTCAAGGTCACGAGATGGAAAGAGAGGGAGGGACACTGTCATCCAATCGAGAGCTTCAAAACCATATGTTAAGTCGTAACGAAGTCCGCGATTGGAAGGCAATGTCCCCCCCCCTCTCCTACCAGCTCGAGACCTTGAAAGAACTGTTTTAATTGAAGTATAACTAAGGGATGAGAATAGGACTAGCAAGGGCGCGCAGTCCGAAGCTCATTTGTTACTGCGCCGGCATTACTCTGATACTGATCGGAGAAACCACGGAAAACACGTAATCAGAGCAGCCTCCTTCTGACAGCGACTGAACGTTATAGCTATGTAGTCCGTGTCGATAATTCTTCTACCGGCGGGACTCGAACCTAGGATCTCCCGATCAGAGGCAATGCAGTAATAGTTGATGCCCTAAGTCATCTCTCTGGCAGTCGCTTCCGGCCGTATCTGAGCGTTCTCAGTTTGGTCTCCCAGAAGTGAAACTAACGTTTCTGTTCCCCCCTCGATCTCGATAAAGGCGAACGAAGGTTGAAGAACAAAAATCAATATTAGGGGACCCCAAATGTATATTTCCTTTAATTCTCGATATCGATTTTCCACAGAATTACTGATCTTTCTGTATACTACCTATACCGCGTGCATACGTACGTACACTAGAAAATAACTAGTTGTCTATAGAATGGCACAGACTATCTCGTATCTCATAACCGAAACGCTAGCCAAGACTGGAGAGATTAGGAAATTAATAATAGTTTCTGAATCTCTGTAGTCTGGGTTAGCGTTTTGGTTTTTCCCCAAACTACCGCAAAATTTACAAATATGTCCAAAATAAACCTACGACTAAATAATAATAATAATAATAATAATAATATCAAATAATAATAATAAATAACTAATTAGGATAAACAAATTTTATTTGAAGAAAAATTCCGATTCTTCAATAATGTAATTGTAGGAGGCAGGTCAAAAAATGTCAATCATTTGCATAATCCAACTCATTTTGCAGGTCTCTACTGCGTGCAACTCATGAGCAATCTTGGTTTACGTATTTCATAGCATTCAAAATTTTGTTAAAACGAAAATAATGCTCTTATCATTGTTCGTACTGAACGTGAAGAAATCGACCCTCGTAGGAATCGAGCACTTGGCCAACAACACCATACCTGCTCAGGGAATGCGGTCCAATTTATATAACTGATATCACTGCAGTACCCTTGACCGGAAGGTCACAGGTCCGAGAGAGACAGTGGCAGGATTTTCAACACTAGCTTGTCAGCTAGGTCGAATTGAATCTCAGCCAGGAGGAGAATTCTGGCCACCGTCTGCTCTGATAGACAGGTTTCAGTGGTTTCTACGATCAATACCAGGCGAATGCCGGGGGTTGGCCGGGTTAGTAATAAATGGCCGGCGGTTTGCTAACAAACTTCCTTTCTTTATTGTCCTATCGTCATCCCTTACTTACACTAACTACCCTTACCCACACTACACTACCACACACTCCGGAAGACCGGTCGAGAGTTTAGAGGTGGTGCCTTGCTGGTGGGAGATACCTGGTTGAGGAAAACGCCGCTAGCCTACGGCAGGTCGGCGCCGGATCTCGCCGTCCAGTGGGCCTAGCTTCCAATGCATTTTTTACCAATTTTTTTTTTTTTTTTGCTGAACAGTGGTTAGGAAGAAAGAAAATAAAACAAATTAACAATTTATCCAGAACAATGTTTAATTTTACTTAGAACATGTTAATTAATGTCAGTTTGTTACTCCAGAAAACCACACTTTTTTGAGAAAGGAAGACGACTGTTCTCGACTAACAGCGGCATCAACCGGCAAATTGGACATCTTCACAAATTCTTTACATTGCAATTAACATTCTTTTCGTAGTTATTGACGCACATTCTTTGCCCACTATACCTGTTCTTGCAAAAAATAAATGTAGTTTTCTAATTAAAACAAATTTATGGCAACCGAAATAAATTTAGAACCGTTTGCGCGGTAATTATTACAACCACGTAAACAGAATTACCTCCCTCCCGTCACTAGTTCCTCTTTCGTTAACCGAAACCGCGCCGTCGCGACGCGTCGGTGTCGACTCGGTACGGTAAGATATAAGAGCTGAAAATCATTGCCGATTCTGAAGTAATAATCAATGTTCATTTCAACTACTGAAGACATGTTAATAGTTACGGAAACTGTTTGGCTTCTCATATAGGCCTATATGAATTAAAAATGGACTGCATAGTACGATAGGATTGTACACCTATCTAGAGCTCTAAAATAATTCATAGGGTAATTGAATGGGATTTGATCTGCGGATCCTTCGTGCATAGTTTCATGCATAAACTTGGTTAGAACAATGCACATTTATTCACTGCGAATGCACTAACCTCAACGACACACAAAAACACAAACACAGTACACAATAATGGCTTGAGGCGTGTTTCTGAAGAGTTGTAGGTTTGTGGAGTATACTTGCACAAGGAAGGCGTAGTAGGCGTGATGACGCCCGTTGGAGTACATTTCGGAAGTCCCTCCACGCGCGTAGTATAGTTGCAGACGAACTTGCGACTACCGCGCGCGACACGAATTAAGGTAAGCTACAGCTAAGTGACAAGTTACAACTTGTCGGGAAAGTTAATCATAATTTAGTCTGTTGCGATTAGCGGACAATTTAAATAGATTTTATACAATGTGCACATTAGTAATAAATGTAGAACCGCCTAAGAACAGGACTAATCGCACAAAGGCATGGATTTACGTCGCACCCGAACACTCGTCTATTAACAAACGGATTTATATTCTCTCAGCCTGTCACTACTATAGCTTTGCTGTGAGCGATACGTTGTGACATAAAATAGTGGGGATGTGTCAATCAATAGAATTGGTGGGGTTGAAACCTTCTGGAGCATTCTAGGACAAATTCGCACGCGTCGCCCCTACAAGAGCGGGCAACGGGACGCGACATCATGCGCGCTTGCAAATGGCTCCGCGGGGACCGCGTGTTTAGGGGAAGAGAGCGCGACCTTTGTATCATGTCCTACGTTGGCGGTCCGAGAAATGTGTGAATTTAGCTTTGAATAGTACGAAGCCAATGGCTTGGAAATAAAATGTACAAAGTATGAAATGTGCTAAATTGCCCTCGGGGGAAATAGACGTATTATAAAAGTATGACATATATAACGCTTTGTTGTTGTCTGGGGACAACAAAAACGATTACTAACTTCTAATCGTTTACTTTCCGCAACTACACCAGTTTTGGAGCTGATATCTGAGGATTCATGGGAATTAATCCATTCATGGTGAAGGTCTGCTTGCATTCATAAGGCCCACAGACGGTAAATGCACATCTACCGTTCCATAATCTAAAATCCTCTCCCGTATTCCTTAAATCCAAGGCCGACTAAACTCTCACTCTAAACAAAACTTCTCAAAACAAAATTCTCGTCAAACTAGTTCTCAATCCAAAAGTTTGTAGCAAGTTAGTACTAAGGTCTCAATGTACAGGATCACTGTACAGAGTGTACTAATTTTATTGAAGAATAATGAAGTTGTTATAATATTGTTAGTCAACAAATATAAATAAATTTTAAACTCGGCAAAAAATATTTTAAAAAACATTAGGTTTTCTAGTGATTTTGATTTTTGAATTTTCGTTTCAACCTGCTTTTGGGCTTTAAAATGTTTTTTCCACGCATCCTAGATGTTCAATCTTACATAATAATTGATTTATTCTGTTTTAAAAATTAATATACTAACTCGGTCGTAAAATCTGTTTTAAAACTGCATATTTGTGCTGAATAAATCTAGTTAGTTTTATAACGTCGTTTTGCATTTGAAGAATCATATTCAATAAAGAAGCTTTAACCCGAGAGGATTTGTGCTGTCATCTATCACAACATTAAATAAACATTACATCAAAGACTACTGGCCGGCGTTGGTGGGTTGTAATTAAAAAAAATGGGAAATTAGGTAGTTAATTCTTATAAAACCGTATGAGACGCTGAAAGGCGCTCAGTTAATTTAGAATACGCTCGTAAACTAACGACTTTATAGGAAACATTTATGACAGAACGTGTTTTTAACGACCGTGAAAAATACAATATTCGCACATGCATTGGAAATTGAAATGAAATGACAACTCACTTTGTTCTATCTAATTCTGTGATTTTTCTATATATAAGGAATATAACGTACTAATACTAACGGAAGTCGCGGAAAAGCGAAAAGTGGCTACAAAAGTCGCGGGTTCCTCCTCCAATTACTCTATACTCATTTTCTACCCTTTGTTTTACCAAATAACAATCCCCACTTTAGAAGATGTTCATATTCACGAGTAAAGGTCAATTTAAGACAATAATATTCTTCTTCGCCAAAGTTTCAGAATTGGAATTATTCCATCTTCGGATATATTAATAAAGCAACAATGTCAGTTCCTAACGGCAGTAGACTGATGTAAACGAAAGTAGTCGGCCAACTAAAATTGGACAAGTTACTCGAGATGGGAAACCGGAACATTCTGGACTTTGTAAATTATTGTTTGAAAATTGAAAATAGCTTCATTATGTTTAAATGTAATATTTAAAAATATAAATAAATATTTTCTTTGGAAATATTGTATAAGTACACTACCGCAAGTATTAGCAGAACAAAGCCTAAGTATCTATAGTATAATATTTTGTATTATTTGTAATGTAGTGTTTACATTCAACATTCTTCATTGTATAAAAACTGAGAGTACTTGCATTATTAACTACTACTACTACTACTAGTACTACTACTACAACTATTATTATTATTATTATTATTATTATTATTATTATTATTATTATCCTTGTTATTATTATCATCATTATTACTATTATTGTTTTGGAATCCACTTTCCCAGGTCTTGAACTGTTCAGAATATCTTATAAGCTCTGTTCTGTGATTGGGTGAATATTAATGTGTGAACAAAATAATGTGTGAACATGTATTTATTGGAGAGTGGCCTCTTTTAGCCTTGCTGTAGCGTTACGTCTGCAGTGTCGTAAGCAGGAGTACAAAAAAGTCCGTACGCGCAGAATAGAAAAAAAAATTACAAAATTGAATATTTTCATTTTAGTCGAGATCTTAACGATTTCATTGCTGTTGTTTTTTCCGAGTTCATGGGACAGTAATAAAACTGTATATACCTCTCACATGACCGGAGTAGTTTTTTCCATTTCTCTGCGAATTGAAAACTAGTTTTAGAGATCATTATTATCATTATGAGGACAATGAAAAGCAAATGGTCTATTATTATTTTCTCGATCATGTATCATCCAGTAATGTACGCAATAATACCTAGTGTAAAAAATAATATAAAGAAAAAATTTCTTAGAGTATTAGTGCTCATATAACATCATTAACTCCAACCCGTTTATTTCGATTGTTTGTAATGGACATGCGAACTGTTCAATTCTTAATATACGATGGCGTTTAGTTGGTTTGTCATTCTTCGGATTCGTGGCGTTAAGACGATAATAACAGTATAGTAATATGAAAAAGAATGTACGGCTTCGATCAAAGTCTGTTTCCTCCATTATCTTTCTTGATCGCTCAAGCCTGTTATTGCACGACTCCTATTCCCAATGCCTTCTGCTCTGTATTCAGAGCAAAGGAAATGCAAAAACCTTTTAATTTTTACAACTCTTACTGTATTATATCATGCAAGCATTAATACAACTTGATTTTGATGTTTTGAACATCACGAATTAAATTTTGAAAAAGTAATTGATTAGGTTCCCTCCGCGAATGTCCCTTTTAATTGAATTAAGAATAAAAGCAATATGCAAGTTTTGGCATTTTGATGAGGTGAAATATTTTCTCCCATGAAGTAGAAACTGATTTTCAGATGAGAAGATTTTCATCTGCATATTTTATTTAATAGAAACTGTATTTGAAAACTGTAGGTGTGTCACGAAAATGTGCTCAGATGGTATTTATATAGGCTATTACACATGATTTAATAAAAGTTATTCTCTCGTCATTTATCACTGCAATGCTTATAATTTCCTATCTAAGTTAAAGATACAATTAGATAAATAGAAATAGATTCAGTTACTTCAGAAACTCACGAGTACATAGTTGAGAGTTAATAATTATTTAGTGCCTTGCTGATCAGTGAGACATGAACTATGTTGAAGAGTGTTGAAGCGTGGAACTACAATTCACTGCAGTACGGCGCATTAAATGAAATATTGCAGAGCAGCGAAATCGAATAAGCAAAGTGCGGTGTAGTATTAAGATATTATTAATTATTATTATTATAATTATAATTACTATTATTGCTTCAAAATCTTCGTTATTAACATTCTTAATTTATTCTGTAAATCACTATCATGGAGTTGCAACTATTGCAGTTAAGTTCTAATTATAATATCTTACGTACATAGTATATGTACTTACGTAAATTTAGCCTATATTTACGTCATTATCTTATGTGTTGATTTTTTGCCAATCCCTTTCTGAAATACCGCTTCTCTTTGAATACACCCACGTCAGCAAAAGTCGCTTTGACGCCCTCTCTTTGAAACGCCGATGCTCTTCCACACATCATGCGGGGGCGTTGGATGGCAGACCCTTATCGTGTCAGAACCCAGAATGTGCGCGCAAGCCCCTTGTGGTTTCGATGAACAACTGCCGTCTGCGAACACGCGACAGGGGCATATTTTGCCGATTTGCCACTACAAATGTGAAAGCACGAGGTATTAGAAGAAGTGAAAGGTATTTAAATTAAGCGAGGTTGGAATACTGCGGCAGGTACTATCCTTCATAAAATGCTATGTTGCTATGGTACATGTCATGCTACTGTAACTGTACTCCATTGCAACTAATGGAAGCAAACATTGAATGAAACGGGTAAAAATGTTACATATTTTTTCTTTGTAGTTATTTTTAATATCTAACTAGAATAACTTGACAACAAGAACTTCCACTCCATACTTTTAGTGAGTAATGAAAAAAATATAGTCATTGTCGGTAATTTTAATATAGTGATATCATTTTCTGTTAATGGTTTTCAAAACCATATTTAGCTTTTAACGTTTTTATTTTACTTATTAACAAGTGAACATCAATTTGACATAGTAAGGTCATTCTCGATAAAAATGGAGATAAAAGGAATTGTTTCTTAGCGTGAATTGGGCGACAGAGGAATTCACGTAATGGGACGAACTTTGTAACACCTTCTGTAATAAAATTTGTGGGCTAATTTCATTAGTGTTGTCCCCTGTAATTTCCACATAAATGCCAGAGCAACGGGCACGAACAGGGTGCAATCTAACCCCATTCCTTTCCATTTCTCCCTATCCGAGCTGGATCTTCAAACGGATATATATATATATATATATATATATATATATATATATATATATATATATATATATATATAGTGACGTCATGGGATTGTGCAACCCCATGGCGCCACCGTCTAGTATGTGTGAACACCCACAAGCAGCGAGGATAGCATACGCGGCGGAGCAATGGCTCTTAAACGCGCAACCTGTTATCCGTTGACCGTACTAGAGCGCTCGAACTAGCGAGCAACGTTTTTCTCGTGGAGGGTTGAACGAGGGGAAGCAACCACACTCCTGAAATTTCCTCAGGCGTCGGGCCATAAATACGCTAACACGCATCGAGAGCTCTCTCTGATATTCCAGCAACGACGGGGAACGTATCTCTGATATTCCAGCAACGACGGGGAATGCATCTCTGCTATTCCTGCAACGACAACGATCGCATTGGCAGCAAGGTCTTCTCGAGATAGAGTAGGAGTTTATTTAAATACATGGAGCTAGAGTAGAAATTAGACTACCGAAGTGATAGAAAGTGGTGTAAATTTTGGAATCGGCAGTAAGACTAATATTGCCTACATTCGCGACGAAGGACTCTGAATTATTCCGGTACGGTCATATTGCTCCTTATTACTGCACTAGACAAAAGTGTAGTAGTTAGGCCGCGCACGCAAACGAAAGGGGCGCAGCAAATTCGAATCTAGGCAATGTTAGACTTATTGTCGATTCCAAAATTTACACCACTTTCTCCTATCACTTCGGTAGTATAATTTATACTACTCTAGCTCCACGTATTTAAATAAACTCCTACTCTATCTCGAGAAGACCTTGCTGACCTTGCTGTGATTCAAGCGCTGCCGATGCGATCGTTGTCGTTGCTGAAATCAAAATATCAGAAAGCGCTCCCGAAGCGTGTTACCGTATTTATGGCTCGACGCCTGGGGAAATTTCGAGAGTGGGGTTGCTTCTCCTCTTTCAACCCTCCACGGAAAATCGTTGCTCGCTAGTTCGAGCGCTCTAGTACGATCAACAGATAACAGGTTGCGCGTTTAAGTGCCACTGCTCCGCCGCGTATGCTATCCTCGCGATCACAGGTACTAGACGGTGACGTTATGGGGTTGCAAATTCCCATGACGTCACAGTATATATATATATATATATATATATATATATATATATATATATATATATATATATATATATATATATATATATATATATATATTCTAACTCACCCACCTTGCACACAACTGGTACCTTCACTACAACAGCATGAACCGTGGAGGGGGTTGATAAGATATTTGCTCGTGAAGCGAGCTTTAAATCTAGGGAGCAGGATCTTCAGGGTACGAGAAAGGTTCGAACCCTTGACACAATAAAATCACACAAATTGCACATAAACGAGCGTATAATTTACCCAAAAACTTTGTGGCATAAGTTAATGACAAAAAAATCAAGAATAGAATCACACTTTTACAAAAAGAATCAAAAAACACAAATGGAATCCTTTACAGCACATTAACTGAATGAACACATAATTTACTCCAAAACTAATTCTTTGAAATAATTACCCTTATCTACACTGGGAATTCCCTTGGAAAATTAATTATATCTAAATTTATGCTATCTTAATTACATTTGCACATGAAACAAAATTTCTATTTACAATCTCTTGCTTCAGAAAAAAAATATTACATGTAAAGGACAAAATGTGGGCAAGTGCACTACTCTCAATTTATAATTTAACTGACTGCTGATGGCAGAATAATAAATGTTCCAAATAGAATGTTTAAGGCAGGCAATAGCGCATCAAAAATCTCCCATTACAATGCTGCAAATTGTTGCCACCCGTGTCCTCAATTTCCCAAGACTTTCCTGTACTAGTCTTTTCTCTGCCGACGTGAACTTGACCTACTTTTCGCAGTTCTAGTGTTACCTCGAAAACTGCCGCTTTCTGGCCTTGATGTGTGCTGGCTTCTGCGTTGTACGAGACGGGATTTGCCTCTGCCGTCTTCTTGCGTCCTCTTCCGTTCTTCCTAGTCGGCGTCTTCTTCTCCTGTCTACTCGCGTCCTCTTCCGTCCTTCCTAGTCGGCCTCTTCTTCTCCCTCGGCTGCTACCGGCGCCTCTGACTACGCCCACGTTGTGAAAAAAAATGTCCCTTGCACTTCCCTGAGTACTAGTGCAAGTTCCTCGCTCGTTACTACTTTTACTTCGTTAAACAAGAACGTTCAATGCTTTCCTTACAACGGGTAACTTTTTACTTCCCGTGATGTTAATAAAAGAAACACTCTACTAAATCTTCACTATTTCGCGGACGACTAACTAGTACGTCTGTCCGACGCCGAAAACTCCTATCTAGCAGTCGTTGCGGCGGCAAATACTATCTAAGCTGACGTTGACGAGCGATGATGAAATGCTGCTTACCCGACGAACGACGACAATCGAAAGAGAGCTGCTTACTCGACGCGTGGTGGCAAGAAAAGAGAGCTTCCGCTTGTACGTTGCCCTATTTATGGTGCGATGCCTGGGGAAATTCTCCGTGGTGGGGTATTTCTCCTCTCTCAACTCTCCACAGGGAAAAACGTTGCTTGCTAGTTCGTCTTTGATTAGTACGGGCAACGGATACCAGGCTGCGCGTTTAGGTACTCTGATTTACGCCTGCTCTCCTCGCTGCCTGTGGGTATTCATACAGACGAAACGGTGGTGTTATGGGGTTGTATAATCCCATAACGCCTATATATATATATATATATATATATATATATATATATATATATATAGGGAGAGAGAGAGGGGGAGACTCATGGTGGTAAATTGGCGAAATATATTTGTTAGAGCAAGCAAAGCCGATTTGTGTCATATGATCTATTATCAATACATTTATTTCTCAAGGAGCACGCTTAATCAGGTTTTTGCACGCTAGCGAATGCACAATGTATTCCTCCAAATGGTTCGCCCAGCCGCCAACAGGAAGTGCAGGCCCACACAGGCGCCTGTGCCTGCCGCAAGGGCTCGGCCCGCTCCCTGGCAACCGCTGCGCCGCCCCCTGATGCGTGACGTGGCGGTTGAGCGATTACCCTCGCCTGGTACCTTGGACCAGCGCGTCTCTGTGCCAGCCCTCCTTCTTTGTGCGGGCTTCTAGAAGCGTCGCCCGTGACGTGGCAGATGCTGTACTACTCTCGCCTAGCCAACGGCAACCGACGCGCCTTTTGTGCAAGGCTACAGTCTTTCTTCTCAGCCTGGCCTTCGACCCGACTGGACGTGTGGTGCGCCGCTCTCTTCAGCATGGCCTTCGGCCCGACAAAGTGTGCTCGTGCATTACTGCCGCACGTGTCTGATATTGTGCGCCCTGGCAAACAATAGTGCCACGGGTGAACTGTAACATCATGTTGTTTAGTGTTTTGCATGCGGCGTAGCTGTGTTGCACACATGTCTGCAGACGCTTCGCCTTCACCGACGGCGCTCCACCCGTCCACGTGTGTGCGAGTGTTCTTGCCGCACACCTTCAGTGCCACGTCGTGGGAAGTTTTGCTAACGGCGCTCTGCCCGTTTGCACTCCGCCTGTCTGCGATGGGCCTGGGTTCGTAACCCGCCAGCCACTACATGCCAGGCTGCCTTGCAACATCTACTTCAACTGTTCAATTGCAACATTCGCTCACGCCATGTGTGTAGGTCATAGTGTACTTTTATTCTTACAATTGCAACATTTGATTGCACCATGTGTATAGGTCATAGTGTACCTTTTTTACTCCACGTTCATAGGTTATAGTGTACCTTTTATTTTTACAATATATCTTTACGCATTCTATTCATTGTCCCATGGTAACAAGTACCTGCTCAATTTTCCCTCCTTGCAGTCCCAGACCTGCAGTAGTGCTTGTAACCTGTTATTATTATTATTATTATTACAGGTGTCTGGGTGGTCCTTCGTGCCTCAATTTATGAGCTATTTTGGGAATGTTTGGGAAGGGTCGAATTAACTACATTCCATACACAGTCCACTCGCTCGACCCAGCCCATCCAATATTTCCATTTCCCAGACAGCACTAAAGATTTAATACGAAGATTCACTAAAAGCTCACGTCCATGAGTGAAAGGTTAGCTTTCTGTTCCTTTATCACCTTTATCACGGGTTTGGACCTTGCTGAGATGCGTGGGTACTTGAGGTGCAGAAAATACACAAAAAATACATATTGCACATGCAGTGTGGAAAAGAATCTTGTACAAAGCTGCTCAACATTAAATCCTCCTACGATTTTCATGCTAACCAGCCGCCACATTCGGTTACATTTGGCGGATACATGTGCCTTACATTTGGCGGATAATGAGATTAAAATTTTACTGGCAACGATCAGAGACTATAGAACGGCTACTAAGAAACTAAGTAGTTTTCCGAGGTTTCTCCAATCAACGGCAGGCGAATGCCGGAACACTATCCCAACAAGCGGGCCACGGGCCGCACGCGATCTTTCCTTCTGCTTCCTTTTCCTATCCTCCCCCTTACTTACATGGACTTAAACATGTTTTACACTATGCCGCGATACCGGTTGGGAGCCTAGAGCCAGTTCCGGCTGGGGCAATGCTTGCTGGTGGGAGAAACGTGGTTGGGGAAAACCCTGATAGCCGACGGGCCGAAACTCGCCATCCAGCAGGGGAAGATCACAGCCACCTCTCGCGATAAAAACGTGCAGTAATGACCGTAGCATTTCACGTGCCCGGAATCAGTAGTAATCAATTAACCAATCAATACTCCACAGAATAAAATATACCTCGCGGAAATAAACCCCGCAGGCTGACATGCAAATCGGCGCCTGAACTTTGCATCCAGCGAGGAAGGAACCTCTACCTCCCAGTACATAACATGTCCTACACTTACGGGTGAATGTCTGTAGTAGTTGCCACGCCCATAAGCACAAAACAATCTACCTTCGGACTCGTCATGAGGATCACGGTACGGCAGAGCGCCATCCGGAGCACCCGTTCGCTCCGATAGCCCCAGCGCCGCGCCGCGCCGCGCCGCGCTCATTGATCGCCGGCCGCGCCCACAATGTGCGGATTTTGTCGCACCAGCGGCGGATACTACGAGGCGGCTGCCGCGGACTCCAGTGGAGGTGTTTGCGCCGCGCCTGTCAGCCAGGACGCCGGCTCGAGGCCCAAGAAACGAACTGCCTCAACACGAGCCAGGAGACTAGCGGTCGGCAATCGCTGGTTCGTGGAGCACGCAGATTCGGATGGGGTTTAGATTCCCTGAAAGCATTTAATGCTTACAAAAACACATTTTGTTTCAGCTTTATTATTAAATAGAATTAGAACATTATATGACGAATTGATTTGATACAAAATATTACCATTTACCGGCGGGCGTGTGGGTTATGCAGAAAAGTTATACTTATGCAAATGTATGTTTCAAATTCTCTTATTTTTTAATTTTTGGTACTTATTTTGGTCAAGTGCGCCAGATAGTACCGTAATTACATATAGATATTTATATTACTAATTTCCAATGCGTGGAGAAATTTAAAAAAAAATCATTCAATCTCCAGCCGTATGAAAGGTGTCCTTACATACCTAGGAATTCGGTAAAAATCATACGTTTAAAAAATCATTCAACCTCTAGCCATATGAAGGGTGTTCTTACATACCCAGAAATTCGGGAAAGCCCATAAATTATAAAACCGTTTCGCTATTGTTGGAAGAATGCAAATATTTGATTACGTTCATCCGCAATTTATCGTATCTGATGCTAGAATATTATTTCCATACTCCGTGCGTCACTGCCGATTAATCAGCTAAATCCATGTTACGTATAAAGAAAAAAGAAGTTTTCAAATACATCGTTTCATAACAAGCAATTTTTGCTATTCAGAAGGACTCCATTTTTAAACTATTGACAGCAGCGTTTTATACTGTTTTCCTGTTGCTGTTGCAAAACGAAAAAATTAAAAACTTACGTTCCAGAAAAAAATACGAAAACGAACGTTATTAATATTAAACTTCAAAAAAGAAAATGTGTAAATACATTTTTATTACTTTCTTCTAATCATATTTGCAGTGAACGCTATTTTATATCACGATCTTTGTGATTGTGATAAAAAGGTTTGCCGTGTCCTGGACTGGAAAACCGTTGGTTACAATTGAATTCGAGTTTTATTTGATGGCAGTATTTTAGATGACAACATGGTTACATTTATACGGCAATACTTTTCCGTCAATTTCAATTAGTGAGGATACCTCGTGGATGTATCTCCAAGAGCCTGGGCATTACAAAGAAACTAACTTTTAAATGGCAAGCAACGTAAAGCAAGGCAAGCGGTTTCTTAAAGGCAAAGGTTGCAGCAAGAATGCTCAGTTGTTCCCCTATGAAGTACACAGATCCAAATGATAGATTCGTGTGGAATTCTTGGTTAACCAAATGAGTTTCTCGATTATGAGGGTAGATTCTGTGCATTCAAATAAGTTTATTCCTTTGGTCTTTTTCGGCATTTTCTGAATTGAAGCATCGACCCTTAGGGTCAAGAACCGTATTGGACGGTTTGTGTTACACTAAGAGTTCAGCATGCAGGAGTGGAGGAAGTCGGCAGTCTCGGTCATGAGACAAAGAGAACTGTGAAACATTGCGAATCAGAGCAGTGCATAAGATAATCACTCAAACACCTCACGCGCCTTTATAGAGACCGAGAATAAGAATGGAAGAGACAGTGAGAGATAATTTTTAATGAAATATGAATTGAAAATGCGAAAATTATGTTTCTTTGCAATGACCATTTACATGAAGATTGATTCACTAGACCACACACGACATGGACTGAAATTGCTGGGAAATTTCAAAGACTCCATTACTGACGTCTTTTCCGGTTGAACATGTATTGGTTCTAATTAGAAGGGGAATTTCAAGAGAATTTAATGCCTGAGAACTGTTATAAGATTCATTTATCCTGAGATATTTTATATGCCGCACGGACTACATAGTCACAGTAGGTTTTCCGCCCTTTCACAATCTTCTAGCCCGCGCTCTGGAGTTTGAGAGATCAGTAAGCTAACTACTCCCCCATTGAGTGCGTGAATGTTAAAAGTAGTCGTAGAGGCACTACAGTTACATCCTAATGCGTAATATTTACATTCAAAAAATGAGGAATTTCTTTTTAAATATTCGTGCTTATGATTTATTGTTGTTTCTTATGACAGAAATACACCATGATATTGCACTGATTTATTTATTTCATCGGTATTAATGTTCGTATTCCTGCAATTTCAGGTACGCTATTATTAGCGTATTTTACATTAGATCTAGACAACATAACATTTGAGAATTCCATCTACTTCAAAGCACAATACTCGAATTTTATTGTACAAAATGTGGATGATAGTGTGTCCTACCAAAGGTTTCTGTGCTTTCCTGTCGGGCAGACCTCCGACATGAAGAGATGATGAAAATTCGCTGGATTTTTGTCTCCAGTTAAGTAGCTGTGACATACGACGTCATTTATTGATTTAGAATTCTATAGCCAGCAGTTCTGATTAGTGTTTGCACAGTTTCTTCTCATCAATATTAGATGCACCCGGGAGAAGAGCCTAAAAACAGCGTCGTTAAATATGCCCGTGATTATTCCTTCTCCACTTTCTTCGAATCTTCATTATGTTGAAAATACATGAATTTTCAATGTCGTGTGTGTAAATGATAGGAACTCATGCATTTGCATACTTTAAACTGTTTTGAAGTTTTCGGGAAGACCAATAATTTATTCGCGGAAACAGCGGTTAATTAAATGTGTTCTACAGAGACCGCAACCCGATTCAAATGTAATGCGGCTCATTTAAATAAAAAAATCACAGTGTTTCATAAATGATCCTTTACCTGAAATCGCCATATTGATTTGAATGTAATAAATAAAATTCATTGCTTGTAGAATCATGACAGTCATGGAGCACTATCGGTGAACGGATTCAACAGGATATCGTCCCCAGACCAATACACCGGGCTGCACAAGTGTGCTGAGTAACACTTTGTGACGCTCCACACCCAGAATGCGTAGTTGCGGTCTCTAAGCAGAGCCGTATCTCTCCTCTCACCCACTGCCCAGTTTCAAAGAAGTTTCTTATAATTTATGGCAGGCTCCGCATGATATCAACTAAAACTTTCTGACTTTGCGCCCGTCAACCAACATGGTAACAAATAGTATTTGAAAATGTATTTGTAGTAGTAGGGTGGGTAGGAGGAAGGGAGATAGATACCGTGCTGTGCCGCCCACGCCACCTTCACTCTCGTAAGTCACCGTCACGCAAGAGACACTGCTTAGTATGCGTTCGGCAGTCGCTCATTAGCTTCAATTTATTAGTATTTATGTATGCAATGGTTTTGTGGAACGAATTTTTACCGTCATGGGAAATGTATGACTGACAAAATTAATCGTCACTCCGTAAACACAGTAAAAAGTGAATTATGCGTTTATTTTTATATAAACTGTTGTACTGAATTTAAAGAAGCGATCTCAAGCAAGTAACCTTTATTAAAAGCAGTGGAATCGATTGATATATAATCGTATATAAAAAAATAGGTCGCAAACTTCTTTTCATTTTCTGGCATTTTATGTGCTAATAAAAATGAAAAAGTTGTCCTTTTTTTCAGACACACCTGTAAACCCTAGGTGTGAGTGTCAGGTGTCCTTACATTCATCTTGCGGTGACATACGCGGCCTGTTACTGCCACCCCGTGTCTTTGTCACTTACAGAATGTCGCCGAGCAGGCTGCACAGCCCGGTGAATGGTACCTATCGTTTCCTTCAAACCCGTTCAAGCGTGGCGTGCAATTCGTCGTTTATATCTCCGCATGCTGCGAGGTAGATGTTCGGATCCTACATGTCGCTTATACATGCTTTCATTGCCGCCAGCAGCGGGCGATGGTGATGTCCCCACGACCGATGTCGCACGCAAAACGGCGACAGGGCTATACAACCTCCCGCAGTCACATGATACGCCCCCACCGATCACGTCTCACTGAGCAATCTCTTGTTTAATGTGTCGCCTCGGCAGAGTACACGTGCAAGTGATGCTCTACAGACACTACTCGATATTCCATTAGCCGGGCATGGCCATTCGCAATCTTCTTTTATCGGCTAGTGGGCCTGACGACACGACCCCACCCCGGGATCCTGAGTGCACACCGATAAAAATATATAATGGGCTTGGTTCATCGTGTGCAGAATATCCACCACGGGCACAGCAGGTCGGTCAGGTCCTTTTGAGTGCATATTTTTTCAGTTGAGGGTACACTGGTCCTACACCGAATCAAATGTTACAATTAATAGTCGCCGACCAATGCCATTCCGTGACCTAGAGAACACCAATGTTGGGGAACGTAGGAGGCTCAGGGAATCAACTGATGTAACTGCAATGCCGCTGGCACTATGTTCGAGCCCTGACGGTGGTAAGATTTTCGACACTAGCTAGATAGCTAAGTCGAAGTCAGCCGCTATCTGCAGGAGAATTCTGGCGGCCGGCTGCTCTGATGGGTAGTTTTCCGTGGTTTCTCCGAACAACACCAGGCGATGGCTGGAGCAGTCCCCCAACAAACGTCGCACGAATTGATCATGTTCATTCCTTCCTCTTACTGGTCCTCTCGCCTCCTCTTACAAACTCAAACAATCGAGAGATCAGTTGGGAGCTTAGACTTGTACGCGCTGAAGCTGTGTTTCGCAGGGGGAGATCCCACGAAATGATGAAATCCCACGGAAGCGATGTGTAGGTCGACGCAGTGACCAGATTCCACGGTGACCATTCATGGAAATCATTTTACCGTGGCCGCTGATGTACAAGAACTCAGAGATGCTGAATGAGTCGATTTCTCAAAATTATTGGTTTAGGGAGGAGCGCATTCTTTCGCAGTCGTGTCATCAATGACAGCCTCTTCCATTAGTGTAAACATTGGCCTTCACGTTTCGTCTCCGCGTGGTGCAAGCTTTCAGTTGCGTCTCCCTACATACTTGTGAAGTACTTGTACGCGATTTGTGTAAAGTTCCGTTTGTGATTATTGTCCGGTTCAGAGCAAATTGAATAAACAGTGAGACCCTACAGTGAGACGTGTGAAGTCGTATCAAAGGTATATCAATTTATGAAAAGACAAGCAAAAGAAGGTATTAAAAATGTCAAAGCAGTTATTAAGGGAGTAGAAGCTGCTACGGGTATTTCGAAAATATTAATTTTCAGAATAAAGAAATGAATTCTATTAAATCGTTAGAATCGAGTTCATTTTCATCTCCTAATAAAGAGAGGAAGAACGTGGAATCTGGTCTCGACAGTTTCAATGAGAGAGTGATTCGCCGCACAATGATATAACGCACCGTATCAAGAAATCGTTATTTTTAGAAGGAACGTCCCACACGACAATAGTGCCAGTGATAGTGATGCTAGTTATGATAGTGAGGAAACAGGGACCAGTGAAGATGAACAGATGTGTATGATGAGAGCAGAGCCGGGTCATCACGAGAATTTGATGTTTTTCCACTACCGATCGAAGACACTTTAAACAATTAATTTAGCTACCACGTGCGATGCGGCAGGCTAATGTTTTTGGGCAGACGAGCCCGACGTGAGCGAGCGCCGCCTCGTGGCTCCCTGCCCATCCCGCGAATCCCAGCGGCCACCCTAGAAAATTTAGCTGTATGATGCATTCGGGAAGCAAGACCGCCACCTCCCGGAATAAAACATTGACTACTCTAGTGGGACCGATGACCACTGCAGTCGACTTGTCCAGAAACATTGATGGATCAGCCGCCTGAATGGACGCGGGTTATCCGGCGGCGCTCACACTGTGTCTACTGAGGCGCGCTCGAACGAACTAACAGTTGCAAACACCGCTTCAATAAGTGATAAAGATTCTTGAAAAAGAAATTAATTTTGTGAAAAAGAAAATATTTGTAAGCAAAGGGTTATTCCATTTTTAATGCTAAAGATCCTTTTGTACAGTACTGTTTTCGTGCAATTCTCGTACACAAACTTTACAGAAACTGCAAGACCTAAAACTAGAAGTATAGTATGCCAAAAGACGTGTTTTTACGGTCTAGACTTTTTTAGTACGAGTTGCCTAAAGATGCCGCCGCGGATTCTGCCAGCACAGAAATGAATTGCGCCTTTCGAGAACATCCATTCGCAGCACTTTTGAACGTGCGTTACTTTATGAATACTGTTTTTAAATATTAATGCAAATTAGGAGAAGAAAATACAAAAGGCCGTCATCGTTGGTAATGGAAGGTAATGAGCAGAAAAATCGCTCAGAAGAAAGTCTTGGCTGCAGGGGCTTGAATCAGTATCCCATTTACACGAGGGAGCAAAATATACTCATCAGAAAATCCGAGACCTCGAATAAAATAAACAAAATGGAACTCGAACGGCAATAAACAAAATCTCATGAGTCTCACCTAAACTTACTATAAAATTAAAAGCATGGATGATATCCGTCGTATTCAAATTCGGAAGTGAAGGTTTCTGCCGTTAGATACGCTAGAGTCTATGTGAACGCTTTCTGTATGAAGGAAATTGAACAAGTTCAAAAGTTTCATGCAGAAATCATGCAGTCTAAACTGCGCGCTCTTTGCAAGACAATCTGCACGATAATTGTACCGTGGTAAAAGGCCTTAAGAACATTCTTTTTTACTTTCTTTTGTTTCAACGCTCATTCCACTCCAGCCTGGCTAAGTGTTTGTTACCAAATGAAATTGATCCTCGTAGAATGTAAGGCGATCAAAAATAAATTCAAAAAGAAAGCGACTGATTGGAGATTGTCTCGTGGACAATAGTTTGACAACCCCTGAATTAGAATATGGTGACCGGGTTCTACAAGTAAGCCCGGAAGCCATTGAGGTAGATGGCCACGCTCAAGCACAATATAAATGAATTTAATGGCACGACCTTTATGGCGCATAACCCTTATTAACCATTTACCTTTATTAAACTCACTGAAGCGAAGAAACGCTTAAATATTGTAATAGTCTAATAAATCATAAACCATTTTGCGCCATCCGTTGGTCTCAGTCAAGAATTTTAGCATTTTAGCAATATTAGCATAAACGACATATTAAATATTTTGATACTAAACAAACGCGAGTGTCATTTGAAAACATTTAATTAAATTAAAATTTCAGTACATCATGCACTGAGCACACGTTAATCCAACGATAATAGCCATTGATTACCTTTAACAATTATGTAATGACATCTCAATTGAGAAATTTCTTGCAATACGAGGGAACAAATACAAAATGGTTCCGATCCCTTTGCGCTTACATTGTGCCTTACATGAAGACATTGACTCTATCGCGAGAACATAGTAAACGACAACGCGAAGCCGCAGACAATGTAACGTTTTATGATCTAATAATCTTATCATTATTATTATTATTATTATTATTATTATTATTATTATTATTATTATTATTGGCGTATAGGCCATTACTGACCACGCTACACGATTAACGTGTGTAATTCTTCCAGGATCAGCTTTTCAGCTGTATCCTTGGATTACAACAAGGTTGTTACGTCTTGTAGTGTGAATTATGAGATAATAGGATGATGATGATAGGTGAAGGGACAATCACAAATATGACCATGTCTACGCAGGACTCGAACCTGCAGCCTCCTCGGTACAGACGACGGCTGCCGCAACCGTCTGCGCCACGGGGCCGATATAATCTTGTTATTATTATTTAGAGATTAGACGCTTCGCTCTTTGTAGTCGAACACTTTGTTATTTATAAAAAAATGAATGAAGGAAGGAATGAATACATAAACTGAAAAATAATGAACTTATCAAGGAAGCAAATACTAAGCAATCAGTTCTGAACTATCTCGGAAAAGCTCAACTAGCTATTAACTCAAACTAATTATTCATATTATTTTCATGCTTTCAATCTTTGCGCACAATATTGTGAGCTTGAAAAAATATAAACCTGACTCTTCATTGAAACAAACTTTATAGAACGCACGAAATTAAGGGTGTTCTGAAAGTCCTGAAGTTCAGCCACGGACATTCAAAGAACTTCACTAGAATGCCCTCGTTCTTGTTAGTTCAATTCTGTTGTTCTTGGCTTTCGTTCTACAAACTCACCACGTCGAAAGTAGATATGTTGAAATGTTAAAAGATGAATGTAAACGGACTACCCATCTTTAAGAAATATCTGAAGGCCTTTATAAATGTGAATAACAACATTAAGTATATCAAATTCTATATGAACAATATGTAACACAAAGCTAGACAGATCGCTTACTAGTAAGGAGTTATTGAGTGTAGAGCATGGGTAGAGATTGGGGTCTTTTGCCATTCGCCCCAGATGAAATACACTGCTGCGGTTAACGTGTCTTCTGCCTCAAAATTATAGTTGAATTTTTGCATAGTCGTGAGTCATTTGCTTAGCGTTTATTAGTGGACATTAACAAATTGGAAGTTGTGCAGTGACACAAAGCATTTCTTCATGTTCATAAAGAGGTGTTACACCAAACATTACACCAAACATTTTCGTTGTTGGCAGAAATATTTGTTCAGTGATTTCAAAATCTTACTGCTACTTAATTAAACTTACCTATAATAAGGGCTGACTTTGAATTCCTCCAAACAATTCCACAAAATACTCACTCTGCTTCTAATACCATGTGATAGTCAACAATTAAAGAAGAAAACATACTTTTTTGTGTAAAACACACAAACTCGCTATATATTTAAAACATGTTCTTGTAAACAAAAATATTTGACCTAAAATTTGAAAAGTTAATAGAGATATCTTAGCTTTACAAGTTAATATTGCAATAGATGGATTATCTTCTGAATACGCTGAACACGAAACACGGTTGTTTGTTCTTATTTTCAATAAAAGAAACAGTTATTTTTGAAATTCTTACCAAGAGGGTACTAAACACTACAAAATTTAGCTAAGCGTGTGAAAACATCTTCGGACATGTTGTGTTAAAAACAGTATACGCAACACGTGCGCCAGGTGATTTACCCACTTGTTACGTAAACTATTATTCTTAACTTCTCAGTAGAAACATTATTTATTATTACTGATTGATTATACCCAAATTATTTGTTGCATTGCTCCTCGGTATAACTTTGCATATGTAAGCGAGATAACGTATTACAGAGTTATTTCTCTTCAAGAAACATTGAAGTCATACCACTGTTTACTAGAGCGCAGCAACAATACGTTGTTATGCATCCGCGTTTGCCTTCAATTGAATATCGCTCTCTTCTTTAAATCTTAGCCATCCATCTCCTCGTCTACGTGAGTGCAAATCGAACAGAAAATTCAAATAATTAAATTATTTTGTTTGTTCCATTAAAAAGAAAAACATTTAATCTCATTGTATTGAAATCTTGTATTTAATACGAGGTACACAAAATGTAATTTTTTGTTGAAAGTTTTCAGAAGATGGAAACAAAACACGTGATAGAAATATAGTATTCAAATTCTCAAGGATGAACTTGGAATAAAAATTATAGGAGTAATTATTATTAGTATGAATATATATATACCGATCCTGAGTCGACCTGCAAGTCGGGGTGCGGGACTTCCCTCCTCAGGTATCTCCCCCAGTAAGACACCGACCCAGAATGGACCGGTATGTGTGTTTAGGGAAGAAGGGAGCTTGAGTCTTAGAATTATTTTCCAGAGTCTGATTATATTCTATCGTCGTAAGTAGCTAGTGTTGGCTACAAACAATCCTCGGGACTCAAACTCTAGAACCTCCCGGCCAGCAACTCTGAAAACGGCCGAATGACATTTTTATTCATCTTTTGAAACATGAAAACAATACATATTTGAATTGTCGATGATGCTACGTTTTATGAGGAGTATATGAAAGGAGGTATTGGGAAAGAATGTGCAATATTGAATTCCATAACTGTTCCGTATTATTAACCGTTAGTATTAAACTTAACCGTCTCTTATAACTACATGAGAAAGAACGTACTATTTTAATAGTTTCGGATTGCAGTGTATAAAGAAGTGGATATTCCTGTAAATGACAGGTCAGTGAAAGACATCGGTACCAACATAAAATATATTTCCACACATTTACAGCACACATATAAGAACGGATCAGTCTTGAGAGAGTGGCGGTGGGCGCTGCCGCCCTCAGTCCGGCCAAGTCCTCGGCGCCAGGGTGGGTGGGCGGGGTCAACGGCGCTGGCGGTGGTGCGAGGACGGAGCCGGTGGCGGCGGCGGCGAAGAGGACGCCCGAACGAGGACGGCGGCGGTTGGGAGGCGTCCTCACGGGGCGCCCACCTGCGCATTCACAATTACACACAGCCTTCGTTATGTGCTAGACCTGGGGCTTCCAACTCTTAATTTCATCGCCGGCATACGAGCGTTGCGTTGACGCGCGTCACCTAGCACTGGTGACATCAGTTGCGTCCGAGCGCGTCGATGCTTGTGAACACGAGTCACTTAAAGGGCAACAAAGCTCTTGGCAACAACGCACGTCGCCAAGAACGCGCGTGTGCCGTTTCGCATAAGATTTAGTGTTCATCTATAATGAACGTTAACTCAGGTGCGCAACCATCAATGCAGCTGACATCATCAACATTAGGTGACGTGGATCAACGCAACACTTGAGTTACAGAGGCCTTAAACGAACTGCGTTTTGCTTCATTGTCTCCCTTTTTCGTTTTCGACGTTTTCTCTTAATACACAGCATACATAATCAGACATATGGATTGCATATTTTCCTTAAAGATAACAATTTCGTACTACAATATTTTTGCAAATATATTAAAATGGAATTATTAGAGTGTTTTTCTAAGAAATGGCCATTGCATTTTTCCAGTGCATACTGCGGAGAGTACATGCTTGCGCGATCGAATATCGTTTTTAATGCATAGTTATAATTTCTACGGTTTTTTAAACATTTTAATTTCTAATGACGAACAAGCGATTCAAAAGAAACGAGCGAATTTTTAATTTATTTTCAGACATTTTATTGCTTTATCTCACAAGACAATTAAGTTCATTACTATTATTGTAATTAATAGGATCTTGATTATCCAGATCAGGCGCCAGTTCATATTCGACTATTGAGCCCAATTGACCCCATTGGCCTCCCAACTTCATCGGGAATCCTTGTAATACATGGTAGGGGTTTCAAACATGAAAATGAGAATAAAGGCATTTCCACTTTCATAAAAAAGTGATTAGAAGAGCTGATTTCTAAAGAGACGAAACGCAATACAGACAATTTTGCAATGCAGCAAAAAAATAAACCAGTACTTTAAACGATAGATTTTCTTGTATCTTTTTGTGCCCGATAATTAATGAGCTCGGGATCTGCAATATGTTAACAATTTATGCTCATTACGAACTTGCAAATCACAAATTAAACTTCGAAATATTAAAACGCTATCTGGAGGCTCCACGCTAAACGAATGCGTAATATATAGAAATAAAATTTTGAGGTTAAGAACCAATAAGAAGAGAAGTACTGGTATTTGGAGGAGAGGGGCACGTGTTATCACTGTTATAAAGGAAAAGTACGTAATATCGTAATATACTTTCGTACAATACAAATTTGAAAAATAATATATGCTTTCTTGGGCTCGCTCTTGTCTGGGTCATTCATTCGGTAAATTCGCGTGAATTACCGGAGCTGCTGCCCGAGGGAATCCAAGTCAGTGACTAACGGAATTTATATTCCACACAAGGAACATTCTCGGAAGGAAATTCCTAGTGTGGAATATAGTTAAGAACTTCGTATTTTTCTCTGTATTTCTGTACTCAAAACTGTCTCCAAGAAAGGCAACGAACTTTTACATTGTCTCAATTGCTTTGTGTAACTTTCTCTTCGACGCTCTCTTGAACTTCTAATGGAATCACTCAATTGGGGTGAGATATAAGACAATTGTTTTGAAACTATTTCCAACGAGGGGTATGGTGAATTCGGGCACAATTGAATCGATATAATTTTCAAAGTGAACATACGAATCAATATAGGCCTATGTTATCAGCATATTCGTCTGTTTGATGGCTCTACATTCCAGACGAGGCTCTTATGTGTTATTTTTTCACTCGCACTCGCACCGCAACCTTTCAATATTATTGGGATGAGAGTTATAGGGATTTCAGAACGTTTGTGGATGCTTGACTGCACTGGAGACGCAGAGTGCTAGACATGGTTGCCAGTGTCATCGCACTTCAACTTTCTTGAGGGCTTAATCACTGCGTGGCATACGATATTAAAGCAATAAAACTTCAGGTAGTGGCGCAAGAAGGATATTTCAAAGTACTACAGGCGAGAGCTTTAGGCATATATTAAGATGTAATGTACATCTTGTTTTTATTTCCTGATTCATGGTTATTTACAACTTATTCAACTGAGATATTGGATGACCTTTGTTTCCACAGAAAATTAATTATATTACATATAAATAGAAGTTGGTTTGCTCGATATCGACAAAACCCGAACCATTTTGACCGATCTCTATGAAAGTAGGCACATCTACGAGTTTTTTATGAAGGTTTTCATGCTGTTCATCTTGTTGTAATTCCACTAGATGGCGCAGGTGACGCATCAGTTAAATGCAATTTCCAATCAACCTGGGATTCATTGTTGCTGGAAGTTGCCATTGGGAGTCGCCTTTAGGAGTCGCCTTTGGAGGGCGAGAGGGAGGGAGAGGGGATAAAGAGAGAGGGAGATAAAGAGGGAGAGTGGAAGAGAGGGGAAGGGAGAGAGAGGAAGTGACAGGGAGTTGAAGGGAGAGGGGAAGAGACGTGAAGGGAGAGGGAGACGAAGGGACAGGGAGGGGAAGGGAGAGAGAGAGGGAGACAGAATAAAAGAGGAGAGAGAGAGCAGGACGTCTGCCAGGTACTGTTTATACAAATATACTTCTGAATATGTGTCACCGGCTTAAGCAGGGAGAAAACACACAAAAAAAATATTCTTAAACAACTTCCACTAGTAAGTTAATCATGTTTCATCAATTCAATCAATTACACGATTTCACATTATATATGTATACTGTCTGTTTTTTGTATTACGTTGTGTTCTCTTCATTCATTCAATAAACAATGATATTATTCACATAATTTAGGTTAGTCAATGAATGAGAATGCACTCTCGTCTTCAAAATCACTTCGGTGAGCTTGTTTACGTCACTTACTGACTTACAAATATTTTTTGTTGTTGATCCTTCCCCTTTAATTAGCTTGGCTTTCACTATAACATCCCACGCATTTTAAGATCAGTTTTCATTTTTCTTGCAACTCAATTATGACTTCTAATAATTTGTGTATTAACTCTTTACAATATTCGTAAATTACTTTATGTTATTATGATCTAATAAATGGCTTCAATGAATTATTAGGGAAAATATGATTTCAGAGCATTCATGTCACTCATATTCTCAGATCATTAAGTGTTCAACGGCATCAGGCCTTTGGGGAATTGAGGAACTTCAGGATATACATAAATTACTTTATGAGATTATGAAGACATTATATGACTTCAAGGCATTATAACGGCAGTATGATGACCGAAACGTTGGCAACCATGCCCGGAAAGAGTGCTTTTGCTTTGAACTCTGCCTCGGTCGCAGCGACCGCCGAACACACATATCACACATTCCCCGTCTGCGACCACAGAAGCCCGTCTGGGATATTCCCGGCTCCAATGGCTAAATGGGGACCGAAGTATAGATCACTATCAATTCGTGCGATATGATAACATTTCTCCCCAGGGACATTATTTGATTGCATTGGTTTTTATATTCATCGCATACTATCAACATTCAACTCATATTGCTCGTTTTTTCAACGTCGAACTTGAATTGTTCATTTTTGCAGTTTATAAACCTGACGCATGAAAATATTTGTAAAACAAAAGTCTCTGTTTTAAAATTTTGTTTTATCGGGAAATATCAAACCCTTTCAATATTTAGAAATGATACTGTGAAAAATATTTAAACGTGATGCCCTATTTTATGAATGTCATTCAACGAGAATGTTTTTTCTAAGAATTTAAGTTGGAACAATTAAATATTAATGTTACAAGTCTTCACTCTTTATGTATATTTTAAAATATGTAAAGAAAGTTTTTAAAAAATTGACAATTCTTCCGCAGAACGTCAATGTTATTTTGTTTTAGTTTTTTTCTGAGAATTTCTATATATAAATACAGGTATGAAATATATATATATATATATATATATATATATATATATATATATATATTGAAAAGCGATGCGTTTCATCAAATAGATGTATTTGAATTGCGCGGTAACGGCGGCGGGTAGCTGACGAAATCAGTGAACGGGTCAGGCGCGAGAAGGCGGCGAGACCGGGCGAGACGAAGGAGAGCGGAGCCAGTGATGATGGGCGCGGCAAGTAGAGAAAAAAAGTGAATTAATTGGATTGTTGGTGATGTAGATACCTTTTTATGATCATAAGTTGATTAAAAAGTTTTGATACCGGACAATATCTTTAGTCATTTATCATAAAAAGGTATCTACATCACCAACAATCCAATTAATAATGTCGGCTAGTCAAGCCTCGTTGGTCTCCGACTTTTACAAGACATCCCTGAAATTTGGTCTGGCAAACTTGCATATATGGTTCATCACACAGTGCATCGTTAGGGGAGTAACCCCTAAATTCATCAACATTAAAATAAAAAGCACATCATTTGCCGCCTCAAAAGCAACCGCTGCAGCCCGTTCATCCTGGCTACATTGGGAGAGGAAACGCTGGTACGCGACTCGTGACCGTCTCTCACTACAAAAATATGAACTGTCTCTACACCTGGCCTCTTCACTACATCCTGCTGAGTGGAAGGTGCTCCTGGACTCCATTAGAAGCCGCATCTTCAGAATATGCAGCCGCCAGAAACAAAAACAGGTAAGCAAGCTGGAACGTCTATCTTGCAGCAAAGCGCTATATCAAACACATAGAAAACAATCTGACTCTATGACTCACCCCAACTTTCATCCTCGTATCATAAATCTCTCATCCTCTACTCTATCCCATACTGAAGCCACACTCCTACAAAAAGGTCTCAAATTTTCACCTCCTTCTCCACCCAACGCCAATACTCTAAAAAATCTGTATATTCACCTAGACACTGTCCTTCCCAATGATACTAATCACACAGAAATCAAGCACACTGTTACACATACTATCAAACAACATATTGAACACCACTCGCACCCAAAGCCCATCTCGTCAGAACAATTAACTGCTAAAAAACTAAAAGACAAAATCTCCCAAGACAATATTGTTATAACGAAAGCGGACAAAGGCAATTCTATAGTGATTCTGGACAAGGAAGAATACAACAACAAAGTACTCGATTTTATCAATGGCAACAACGGCATCTCACTCCTAAAAAACGACCCCACTAACAAACACCACACTTCCTTAAAACAAGAACTCGCTGAATCTAAAGCTCTATTCACTCATCCACAGAGATTTCTTCCACGCAATCCACTCCCTCCACGATTATATGGTTTACCTAAAATACACAAATCTACTATCCCCATTAGACCTGTAGTATCATACATTAACACACTAACACACAGAATTGCTTACAAACTCAACAAAGACTTCAAACAATACGTCAGTTACACACCTCAACACACAATACTCAACAGCCCTGACCTCATTAACAAGATAAAGGACTTTCCAGTGCCCTCTAACGCCAAACTTGTTTCTTTCGATGTGGTAAATCTTTTTCCCAGTGTGCCTACATCTGACTGCAAGAATATTCTTAAAGACAAAATTGACAGATCCCAATGTGCCGTTCCCATCAAAACTGAACTGTACAATCTAATTTCCTGTTGCCTAGATGCCAACTACTTCAAATATAATGACGAATTCTACACCCAAGATTCTGGACTACCCATGGGTTCACCCCTCTCACCTTTATTAGCTGATATATTTATGGACAACTGGGAAAACATATTGTTTACTTCTGGTCATCCACTTCTAAAAAATCTCCTGTACTGGCACAGATACGTAGACGACGTGTTAGCACTATGGACAGGCACCACCAGACAACTTTACATTTTTACACAGTACATCAACTCCCTACACCCCAACATAAAATTCACCACGGAGATAGAAAATGAACAAAAATCTTTAAACTTCCTTGATCTCACCATCACACTAGCACAGGACCATCATGAATTTAACATATTCAGAAAACCCACACACACGGACACAATCATACACAACTCTTCACAACACCCCCCCACACACAAACACGCAGCCTTCCATGCGATGGTGCATCGATTAATTTCCATACCTATGTCCCCAGAAAACACAAAAAAAGAAATAAACACCATAAAACATATAGCCAGAATAAATGGATACGACTGCAACATGATTGACAAATTCATAGCCAAAAAAGCAAATACACTCAATATCCGCAAACACACTACCCTCACACCAATTTGACAGAAGCACTACAGCCACGTACCACACAATCCCTTATGTAGGACCCCTTTCTCTCAAAATAGCCTCCACACTCAATAAATTCGGTCTAAAAACTTCTTTCAACAATACTCATACATTATATAAAACACTATCGAACACTAAAGACCCAATCCCACCTACATCCTTATGCGGAGTCTATGCTCTCACGTGCAACAATTGCAATGCCATATACATAGGACAAACAGGCCGTAAATTCACACAGAGAATCAAAGAACACGAACAAGCATGGAAAAATAACACTACCACAGTCTCACACTTTGCGGATCACCTAAATTTAAACAAACACACATTTGATAAACACATAAATTTCCGAATTCTAGAAATTGAAAACAGATACTGGAACAGAATAAAATTAGAAACCATACACATACACAACGCCCTCAAAAAACAGAACATGACATGTCTCAATCAGCAAATACCTGAACTCTCGTCACCTCTGCTAAAATTAGCACAAAGTGTACACCCCTAACCCACCCCCAGCCCTCCCCACTCCACTCACCTTCGCTCGCCCGACCGTCTCTCAGCCTCCACCAGCAACCCCGCGGTTTACCTTACACCCGCACCCTACCCCTCTTCCCGCCCCCTCCCAGTGCCGACCGGCGGTGTTCTTAAACGAGACACACGCCCAAAAAATTCGCAGAACTTTGTTTTCGGCCCAGAAGCTGCTAGGTATGTACGACCCAGTTTGCTTACGTATCTTACATACAATAACCTCTTACCTACAACCTATTAATAATATTTGTATTTAATAATATTTGTATTTAATAATATTTGTATTTAATAATATTTGTATTTAATAATATTTGTATTTAATAATATTTGTATAATATTTGTATTACATTTTAGCTCTGATGATGATCGCAACGCGATCGAAATGATCATAAGTTGATTAAAAAGTTTTGATACCGGACAATATCTTTAGTCATTTAAAAAAAGTGAAGTTAAATAACAGAAGAGAAGCTATTAGGGAGTGGATTAAGTGTGATTGTGGCAGTTAATAAGTAGTGAAAGCTTGAAGAGGCGGAATAGGGTTCGAGAAATGTGACGAGGTAAAAAACTACAGACCGCATGGCCGGTAACGACAGTGAAAAGTTGCCACGTGTATACGTGAATGTGAAAAGGTACACGAAATAGAACTGGTAGGTTGTGCGGCAAGGGAGAACTGATGTAACTAACGAAGGATAGGTGGACAGTAATATTGGTGTTAGTGCATGCCCGATCTGAAATACATTGACGACAGTCGGGGTCGAAACAGAGGTGTCGTTGTGTGAACGTTGTATAAGGCTGGGGCCTCTTTTTTCCCAGCGAAGGTCAACCGACCGAAGGGCGCCGAGTCGCGCCGAAGGCCGCCGATCGACGCGGCCGCTGGGGAGCATCTGAGAAGAAACTAATGGTTTATTGCATTCAAGGTATTGTGTAATCTGAGCTCATAGGTATAGTATTGGTATAGGTATAGTTTTGGTACCAAAACGGGGATTCATCAAACCGGAGTTGATGTACGAAATTTGTGATTTTGGTAATAAAGTGTTTGTTTGTTTAAAAAAATAATGATTGAGTTTTTTCAATGTTTCCGTCAAACCTTCAGAGGCCCATTGTGTATATAATTAAAGTTCTCAATTACCTAAGAACTAAATTTCTGAAATTGACGTGAATAATTTCTTATTTCACTGCAATTGCTTCAAAAATATAATGTCAGTTCAACACATTGTCAGACTGTCTGACTCTTGCAACACATTCAGATTTTACCGCTTTTTGACGTTAAATAAATCAATCAATAAAATCCACGGTGTACTTGAGCGGAGAACGGGTCCGGCCTTCTCGTCCAGCCGTTTCAGCTGAAAATGAAATGCACGTTGGCCGCACAAGTGAGTGAAGGAAGGGTCGAACTTTCCTGGAACGTCTTTGCGTTTTTGCAAGCCGTGTTTGTGACCGTGTGATTCCACACGGTGACAGTAACATGGAATTCATTTCAAAGGAATAAGAAAGAATGAGATTTTTCGACAGTTGGAGAAAGTCTGTGTGCCATGGCATGTGGTTGTGGCAAGTAGAAGAGCACTACCAGAACAAAAAGTAAATTCTCCAAAATCTACCGTCCCTATGAGGGAGTGATTTTTGAGAATGGGCTAAAAAAAGCTTAAATGGATGAATGACACAAATATAGGAGGTTTTGCATATTTGGCCGTGCAAAATACTTTACGTGTTCAAGTACTTGTGAATAAAACCAGCAATTTCGTACAGAAAATCTTGCTACGTATACATGCTTTACTCTCGCATTTACAATTTAACGGCAGGTTTTCGTCTCCAGCCTTTTCGATTAACATAACTAAAAAATCGAATTTATGCTGCTTCAGTTGTTTTTAATGAAACTGCTAACTCCTGTTCCAATCAGGTAGCATACGAGACTCTCACTCAGCTAAGGAAGGACAGCGGGGAACAGATGCGGGTGGTACCAACGATGAAGACCAGTCTGTCGAAACCCGGTGGTGAATGTTTGTGACAAAACTAATTTGTAGCGTTGCGAGCACTTAATGATTACTGTGTTTTTTAAATTAAATAAAACATATCATCTAGGGATATGCCAACGGACACCATCCCAGGAATTACAACAAAATAAGAACCTACGACATTTAAAAAAATCCTTCGTACGCCTTCCTTCGGACGGGAAGTAAAGCCGGCTGTCCCATGTTAGTAGATTTACTTGAATGTATAAGATCCTCAAGCCTAAAAGACGCATCTGAGCTAAATTCAAAAATCGTCTGTTTCTCGCCCAAGAAATTCCTCCTTCCTCTGCTAGTTGGTGAAAGGAGCGTAGCGAAATTTGCATGGTCAGACGGAAGAGCGGGCCTGATGGCCCGAGTCTCGCCACGTAAAATAAGGCAATAATTCAATTCAATTCGTCATGGACATAAGGAAATGAATATTCCGTTCTCCAGTTGTGCTCTCTACCAATGCCGAACATAGATACATAAGGTCTTGACGGCAGATGCAGAGTTTTTTCTATTGGAGCGAAAGGAAGTGGCTATTGATCTGCTCTTGGATGACGTGTTAAATAACAAAAATGCGAGAAGAACACAGTCTAATAATACGAAGTAAACCAATCCTCAGTGTTATATTGATTGAGTTGGTAATGTGAGTGTGAATTGTCATTATAATGTTGTATTATCGTTTAGGCTAATCCATTAATGTTACGTATAATAAAACATAATAAAATATTGGTAAACAATATTGAATTTTTACTAGTATATGATGTTCTTGATAGTACAGTGATGTAGTCGTACGCTCCGATGCACTGATTGAAACTCGGCCGAAGTCGGCAAATTTTTGAGGCGCAATAATCCACACCATGCTTTATCGCGAGTGTTGCGCGTGTTACGTTAAAATGTCTTTTAAAGAACGAGGAAATACGAGAAAATATTAATCTTTGCAAGATAAACTCCATGTCAGGAACATCGCTAGTGTTGCCAACCAAGAGGAAAGAACGAAATAAACCACTCCAGTTCAGCATCTTCTCTAAGTTACTATAAACAATAGGGAATGAAATTTGCGTTTTTTATTGGGGTTCCTTAGGCAGCGTTGATAAGCCACCCAGTGTCTTGACTGGTGAATGCGGGACCAGATTCCAAAAATAACGATAATAGTAATAGTAATAATAATAATAATAATAATAATAATAATAATAATAATAATAACGATATATCAATACCTAATTCCCACAACATATCGGGAAAATATCAAGAGAAGATCCAGAAGTATACCTATCTCGCCCATGAAGTCGCATCTCAGTGGAACTTCAGTAAAGTGACAACTGTGCCTATAATAATATCAGCTACAGGAGTGATCCCGAAAATGACTCTTCGGGCACTGGAGTGTCTTCACTTGGATGCCAGGAATGTATATAATATGCAAAAGTCAGTAATTCTGAATACATGCCGTATTGTCAGAAGCCATCTGAACCTTCAGTAAAGCAACCACACACCTGGTCATCATTCCTGTGTATGGTTGACATACCGACCAGTAGATACTGTGAATAATGTAAGATAACAATAATAATAATAATAATAATAATAATAATAATAATAATAATAAAATATTATTAATAGTAGTAATAATACTAATAAAAATATTAGAACTATTATTATTATTATTATTATTATTATTATTACTCCAAGAAAAAATAACCCTACTGAGAATCGGAACCCAGTCCTTTTGCCACGCACAATCATGACTCGCCCTTTGCAGAGGCTACCCAAGTAGACGTAGTGGTCAAACCAGACACTTCGTATCTGAATTGCAAGGTAAAATCCCAGTGGAATGTGAAATGAGTGTGAATTGTAAGATGAATTAAACGTATTTGCAAAAAATTTTCTCGGAGTTCTTTAGTTTCCCCTGACGTGCACTCCTCTAAATCTCCATCAAGTTCATGATCACACATCATCATTAGGGAACAAAATTGAATGAAATGCCATTTTTTTTCTTTTCACTTTGGAACAATGTCGTATAGTATAGAAATTCATTTTATGTTATGACAAAACAAAATTACCCATATTTATGTGTCTTTTTTTCCATTTTTTGTCGATTTGAATAATAAGTCATTTTTTACATTTTACGTCATTTTTAATGCATTTTTCGCTGATTTAATAGACTTTAATATCACTTTTAATGGTACTTGCTTCAAAGTATTTACAATGTACAACAAATGTTCACCACAGAATTCCTGAGTTGCGTTTTCCATTTCTTCGCTCATTTATTGTAATGTAAGCCGTTGTGAGTACTATGTAATAAAGTTCCTGTGACGCACCATTGCCATTTCGGAGGATTTTGCGATAAATAAAAGCAGATATGTTATTTAAAGAACAGTCCAAACGAAAAGTTTGCAAATTGACTTGAACAAAAGGAAGAAGCCACCATTACATTAGTAACATATCCAACAGCTTGAGTAGTTTATCTGAAGTGGTACTGATCAAATTTTTTACGTCATTTTTCTTTTTTAGGGCATTTGTAAAGCATTTTATGCCATGTCTTAGATCATCAAAATCCTCCCTAATCGTCATCATTTAGCCAAGCACTGCTATTGAAATTGCCTCAATTAAATTGAAAGGTGATATCTACAAGTTGACCCAAGTAACCAGACTGCAGAACAACTGTTACTGATGCGGTACGAAACCATTCCACAGAATTACTTACTCGTGGTCAGGAGGCAACCGCCAGGACAGAGGGTAGCAGCAGCGTCGCGGCTACGGCGCTGGGGCCTCCACAGCCTGGAACAACAAGGCAGCCAACTCTTACCACCACCAACAACCGCGAATGATGTCATGGACCTTGCTGACGCCCGTGAGTAATACAGACGTTTGCAAGGTTTCCGGAGTTACAGTATTTTGAACTTCGATCGCTTATTCGCACTTCTAGCTATCCTCTGCTACCTGCAGCAAAGTAACGGTCGTATATCCAGTAGGCTCTTTTCCACTTACGTACAATGATAACATTGTTTTAGATTAGCACTCAGCACTCACTAAAATAGGAAAGTTATTTTGCTTGTGATGGGATATCGAAAGGAATGTCCCAACATATTAGTTCAAGTCACAACGTTAGGTACCCTTATGTTGATACAGTTCACAGAAGAATTTCTGACGGCGAAGCGATAGCTAACGCCGTCTTATTAGCATTATGGACTAAATTGAAAGCTGTGTGTCTATACTTACACTTTTTTAATTTAAGGTGGCATGAACTTCTAGGTCATTAGCGACAACTATTGCGTGAACCGGTATGGTAACTGTCAGGATGACACGATATGATGATGATGTTAGGAGGTGAAAGGACGAACACAATACAACCATGGCGGGACTCGCGGGACAGGCGGGACTCGAACCTCCGATCCTTTGGCCCGAGATCTCTATGGCTCTACTGCTTTAGCGATCTCGACCATCCGTACCGGCTCTCACACTGTCTTGTTCTACCAGGGGGATTTAGATTTAAGAGTTAGATTTGGATTTATTCAGTTAAAAAAACGGTAAAAACTGTGACGTATGGGGAAGAAGATCAAATGCGCACTTTTTTTGAGTTCCATAATTCCTTCCCATCATTTTAACTATAAATAGTTGAAAGGTGGATAAAAGTTAAAGATAAATAAAAATAAAATTTAAAAAAGCGGGAGATAAACATGTGAAAAATTAGACATTTTCGTTCTCGAGTGATAGAAAATATATTTTCAACGGTAAAACGAACTTCAGATTTGATTTTTCTGCATTGCTAACAAAATAGTAACTTGCCAACCTCTACTCTAACCATTACAAGCAAAAGAAGAGTTCACCAAAACGTGCACTTAGTGAAACTACATTTACGTCCAGAAGCAAAACAAGGGGCCATCTCAGCTTTTGTTCAATGTATCAGGGAAACTGGACAAAAATCTGATCGAGATTGCTCTCCGGGGTGGGTACCTAGGTGCTAGCCTCTATCCGCACCCTTTCCAGTGGCCTTATGGGCTCGCGAGAATATATTCAGGAATTACCAGGCCTAAGGGAAGCAGAGGAAAGTTTTCCCTTCTCTCACACACACTATCATCTCTCCATGCCAAGTACCGTTTAACGAAATTTACCTTCGTTTGACATCGCGGAAGACAGGAAAAATTCTGGACTCGTACATTTTAGTAAGCGGAACTATGCAACAGGCCCTATTTCATATTCAGTTTTGGATATGTTTTCAGTACAATAACGAGAGCAGCCGGGCGGACAAGCAGTTTGGCCTCGCACAGAATTGTGTTTTGCGTAGCCTCAGACCTCAAAATGTCTAACGTAAACAATACAAAAGGTATTCTATTGCCCATGGCAGACAGACAGACAGAGCGCCTCTATTGTTGGAGCCAGTGTTTAGTTCCCCTTTCTTATATTCCAAGAGGAATTTGGGGTAGACAAGTGGATCCAGAGATACTATTAACGTATTAATTCTGATATCTCTACCTTTCTGTCTATTATTTCATACTTTTCATCCTCTCCATCTTACCCCATATTTTTCTTATCACCATAAAAGGAACATCTGTTCTATGCTACCTTCCATGCACAGATGTACTATGTTGTCAAGTCCGGAGGGGGGAAAGTGTGTAAGACGAAAGAGGACGGCAAAAGAACTAATGTGCAAGAGCAAAAAGGTATTAGTGGAAAAGAGGAAGAGAAACGAGAAGACTGAAGTTTTTAATGTGAGAGTATGCAATTGGTTTGTAACGAAAAGAGTTACATTTAAGTTAATGAGAGGAAAAATATCTAATGAATGTGTTAAGAGATATGTGACATAATATGAACTGAAAAATGTATACGAAAATAAACGAACGTGCAATGGGCCGGGCTAAGATTGTAATGAGAAGTAATTAAAGAAGATCGCATAACATGACCGCAAAGTCTAGCAAGAATTGTATTGTATTTATGCGTTGTGGTTTTTGGTCATTACATAATAGAATTCGAGATGTGCAGCCCAGAAAAAGATGAACGCGGTTGAAAAAAACAACAACGAAGAACGTATTCTAAGGCGGAGGGAATTGGAGGGCAGAACGTGTTACGACTCGGCGATGCTCAGTTGTCGAGGGAGTGTTCTCAGATTTCGTAAACAAATCCATGGTGTAATTAATTAATTGGTAAAATGTTATACGTGGAACAGGAATAGAATTGTGGAAAGAAGGATCTTCCACCGTTGGAATTGGACTGTATGGAAATTAAAATTGAAGTGGACGCGAGAACGACGGTCTAAAACTCTGGGGACTCGAATAGGAATGTTCTTACTGTTACGAATATTGCATCACCTATCGAATTCGCTGCGCGTAGATTGCGTCATCTACCGGCGCCCCTTCCCTTCCCCCCCCCCCCCGAACTGGACGGTTCTGGACTATTCGCGAGTCGCGGGGAAACGCAGAGAATGTGCCGGGTGTCTCGGGACGAGCGCCGGCCAGGTATTAATGCGCCGCTGCCGGCGGCCGCGAGTCAGTAGCAGACAGTGAGTAGTAGAGAAGTCAGTCAGTGTAAGTCAAGTGTAAGTTAGTGTAAGTCGGTCAGTGTAAGAAGTCGGAAGCAAGCAGCTGCGAATCAGTGCATGTAATCAGTCAGAATAAGCAGTCAGTCCGTCAGTATGTCCGAAGTGGAAGCTGTGCTGTAAAGTGTGTATTGCGGTGAACAGTGGTGCAGGGGGTGAACAGCAGTCAGCAGTCTGAAGTCTGCAGCGGAAGCTGAGCTGTGAAGGGTGCATCGCGGTTAACAATGGTGCAGTGGGGAAACAGCAATCAGCGGTTTGAAGTCTGCAGTAGAAGCTGAGCTGTGAAGTGTGCATCGCGGTAAACAGCAGTGCAGTGGACCCTGGTGTGCGCAGGGAATTGGGGTCTGCGCAGGAAATTGGGGTCAGCGCAGTGGACCGTGGACAGTGCATCGGACTGGGTGATACTGTAGAAGAAGAGAACAGTGTAAATAAACAGTATGTAAGAAGTGAACTGTGTAAATAAATAATCAAGAGAAGGGAGTCGTGTGTAAAGAAAAATAATTAAGTGTAATATATCTGTAAATAGACCAAGTAGTTTTTAGTGTCAGTAGATTTTAGTGTACAATTCTTCACGAATAAAAGTTTTTGTTTAAAATATTGCGTTGGTTTTAATTCACCACGAGAAACGTTACATTTCTAAGGATATAGAAATTTTTCATAATGAACGAAGACCAAGATTTGGAATAAATTAGTAAATTTTAATTTAAGGTCAAAAAGGCGTGCATGCAAGGAGAGGAATAATCAGAATATATTAAATAACAACGGGGTTCTTATCATTGTCATTTTTCGGATTGTTAGATGAAATATTATGTATGTGTTATTTATTTATGTCGTTTGAAGAACAGGATGTACAATATTCATTTGATTTTTGAAAAAGGTATTCTTATTATTGATAACGGTAAGAAAAATCCCCAACTCCCTAATATAAAGAGAGAAGTAAACATTATTATACAAATGTTCAGAACCGAGATTCTGTAAGGACTGTAACGTCTACCCCACGTATCGACCTCGGTACAAAAATAGGGCAATTTGCTTAGTAAATAAATAAATAGAATATCGAAGAAAGTTAGAAGAAGATTGATAGTAAAGTAATTGCCGGGTAGTTCAAGGGGTTAAATCTGTCAGAGTTGATCGAATGTGTCTGTAAGAATAAAGAATTACGACTGATAAAAGAAACTACCGAGTTTCTTAGACACTATCGCCCTTGCTAATAAACGTGGTGTAAATTATATGTGTGCTTAAGCCGAGAATAACAGGCGAATCGCGAAAACGTCAACCAATAAACAGAGAATAACTCGAGCGCAGAATAAGTGAGGTGTAGTTTCCATGGCAAACGCTAAACCCCTGAAAGACGTTTTTTAAGCGTGGAATAATCTAGAAATGCGAAAACAGAGGCAAACAAAAACGAACTGTTTGTGCGTTTCGCTTCATTGTATCATTGTCATTTTCATTTCGACTATATTTCCTTTCCTTGTATTTTCTCGAATATTTGGCAACCTGGTTTATTTCGTGAATCATTAATTTGTTCGTGTTTTCTTGAATTTTTTGGATAGTAAACTTAGAAGTGATTTTGTTGCCTTTACTTACCAGAAATAGAAGTGTAAACAGCATTGATGAAATGTACGGATAGTCGACGAAAAAAGTAACCCAGTACGTGTGAATATTTTGAAGGGAATTCAACCGGAATTTGAAATAAAAAATGGGCTTTTGTGGGACGGAACGCAGGAGTTAACCAAGTATGTTGAAGGGTGTCATTAACACTAAGCAACCATATCCCTAATAGGCCCATAGTGATAGATGTCTATTATAAATATTTTTTAACGTTCAACGTGCATACGTACAATACTTCATAGAAAATTAAGAATATGCATTGTTTTATTTTAATAATGTAAATAGTGTTATCCATGAAAAATTGCATAAATAAAATGACATGAAACACTGTTCTAATATTGTCAATGAAACAAAATTTTCATTAAAACAAAGACTGAAGATGAGAAATTCCATAGCATATTTCTGGTGGAATCTACTTTTTCCTCTATGAATAATTTATCCGCCCCCTTAAAAAAGTTTGAAAAACAAGAACAAATACTGTTTAGAGATGCTTGTTATATTGGAAAGCGTCTTTCAATGCTCAGAACAGACTTCAGAAATTCTGCAGAGCCCTTGCTTTCAAAAGTCAGAATTTTATGTGGGGAAGAAGTGATCGACCACTTATGTTCAATGCAGATGTTCAAAGAGGAGCAGCAGTGTGGAGAGCACTTAGAGAAAACAATTGAAATAAAATGTATTACACATAATTGACTTAACATTTTATGAATGTACTAATTTCAAATAAAAGTTATACTGGTTTATGTGTCTGATAATAAGTCGTATGGTATAAAAAAGTTCAAAAATGTTTTAAAAACTCTTCCTTATGTCATATGAAATTAATTTAATTTTTGTATAAGCCTGTTATCTAAAATATAAATAATGTACGCATATTTTAAGTAATAACTAACGTTTAAATAGTTATAAATATAATTTAAATTATTCATTTTTAATAAAATAACAAAATAGATCTTTACAGGCAATTTACTTGTAATAAATCACAAATGAAGTAATGAAACGCCGCTTGCTTGGCCAGTGACATTATCTTTGATAAAATTTGTAGTAATTGGATATATACAGAATAGGTAAAGATAAAATACAGTTTTTGAATTTTTTTCAGATCCATTTAATAAAATGAAAGTCTAGATTTAACATAATTTTCATTATACGTTTTTAAATAATTGCATATTAAAATGTATTTTAAAGCGTGAAGGACATTGACAATTGATGTGACTTTTGTGTAAGTGGTTATCCATATTAATTTTCCTGCTGGCTCTGGAGTGTCGATGGCATAATTCTGTCAAGAAGCTAAAGGGATTAGAACAATGAGAACAAAAGGTACAAGCAATCGAGGTTCTCACAATATATTCTCCATTGCTTTTCCTCTCTCTCTCTCTCTCTCTCTCTCTCTCTCTCTCTCTCTCTCTCTCTCTCTGTCTGCCTCTCTCTCTCTAACCCCTCCCTTCCTCCCCCCTCTCTCTCTACCTCCCATTCTCTGCCTCCTACTCCCTTCCTCTCCCCCTTTATTTCCCTCTAACTCACTCACTCATTAGCGCACACACACACACACATAAAAATACAATTTCTCTAAATTTCCTCCGCAACCTCTCCGTGCTTTAAAGGAAAAGTCCCTAAATCCTGAAGGAATACTCCTAACGTGGCACCACTGCTCAAGAAAAGGACAAGGCTTGAAGCGGGGGGGGGGGAGGTCCAAGACAATGCCCAGATTGTGTCGCCATAGAGTTACGCTGCGTTACAAAACAAGGACGCCTTAACTTTTGCAGTTAATTAAACCGTGTCTTTTCACCCCTGCGTAAATTGCGAGAATGGAAGCCAATTAAATGACAACACATTCAAAGACACTTCTATGAAACGTTGACGGGAGAAGAACATAAAGCGTCGTTTCAAGGAAAAAGAAAATATTAAATTTGGAGTTGCGCAGAATGCAATTGCGTGTTAGACAAAAGATGCTCTCTGACGGATACAAAAGCCAAAGTCTGCTTGGCTACATTTCCCCTCTAAGCCCTGTAAGCGACGAGATATTGAATTTTCCGCTTGTCGTTTTCAAACTCTCAGTGCTAATGGGAAATATTTCTTTCCCACCAGATCAGTAGAGCAGTTACGACGTAGATATAAGATCTCAGATCACTCCACAACAACTGTCACATGTCCGACTATCGAATAACTCCAACACACATTTCATATCTCAATATTAATTAATTAACATTTTTAAGCAACCTCATTCTTACGAATCTTCAACAAGAATTTCAATACTGAAATAGGTTTTACTTTTCCATTTATAAATAATAATAATGATAATAATAATAACACATTTAATTAATTGGGAAAAATTAAAATATCCATTTAATATTTGTTAGAGCCGATGATTTTTTGGTATCTTTAATATTTTAGTAGTAGGAAGACTTCGAAAAAAATTGTGAACTTTTGCGATTTTCAAAAAATCTGTGTTTTTAACGAATATGTGACATGCACCATTTCTTAAACGTATATTACACTCTCCAACAACACAATTTAATTAAAATCAATGGAGCCATTTTTTCGAAAATCTAGAAAATGCCTCAGGGGCTTCATTTAAAGTATCTTACAAAATTAAAATATGGACTTCAAATTCAAATGGCCGCTATAATAGGCAGATTAAATGGGGAATATCACTTTTGGAGAAAATTGACTGAACGGTTTAGTCGCTAGCGTTGTTCACACTCAGTCAGACGGATGGACGGACGACGTTTTTAGTAATTAACTTATAATTTATTATTACACAGTACAATATTTAATATGAACTAAATATAACATTTAATGTAACACATAGATGTCTCAATACAAAATAATTATATACTTGTGATAGAAGTACGCTGGGTTGCTAAGGCAAGTAGTGTTAACAGTGCATTCATCAATAGAAATCTCACATGTTCAGTCCAACACCAACTGATATTGCACACGATATTTCACATTTATTTATTTTTTATTCATTCATTTACTTATTTATTTAAAGTCAACTGTTAAAAGCTGTATGTGGCGTACTATGTGTGTGTTGAAGGGAGTAGAAGTGTATTCTGTGCAAGTTTTCGTGAGCTATGGGATTCCTACGTGTGGAAGAGAGCGTTTTTGTCAAGAATTGATCAGAGAATATTCGCTCCCTTATAATAAAAACTAGTGAGCAGGTAAGTTCACAGATAGAGAAACTACGTATGTTCAGAAGCTAACCAGAGACTGTCTCATTCAAAATAGTTCACACAAGTATACATACATTCATACAAAATATCCTATGCAAGTAATGATAACCAAGAAAATGTATAGTACTCTAAACATAAATATTTCATTTACAACTATCACTATTACAAAGTAAAGAACAAAAATTCACTCTTCAGGAACAGCACCGTACGGGAATGGTAATTAAAAATACAATTCCATAATAAGATGAAGTGTTCCATGCAAATAATGCATTTCGAGATACACTCTGTGGAAAGCACAAGGGGGGGGGGGAGGGGGTTGAGAAAGTTCAGGGCACGTTCGCGCCTGCGAACTCGAGAGGGAAGCAAACTCGGCGGAAATGAAGCACAAAGTGAAAAGTTTCGGCGTTTGAGAGAAATATACAGAGAGTTATCAGTTCCGAATTTACTTTTTGCCACCACCGCAAAGGAACACGCTGAAATTACAAAACGGATAGACGATGGCTGCCGCTATGCAAACTCCCTGGAAGTAGTTACCGCGTCACGTTTAAAATTCCAGGCACTGGGTCGAACATAGACCAGTTCCTAATTGGTAAATGCGCGCACTAGAGAATGGCGAAACGAGCCACTAATCATGTGGGAGGGGCGGGCGCGTTGGGAAATCTTGTCGAGGACCCGCTCTCGAGTTCAATAACTCTCTCACAGAAAAGGAAACAAAGACCAATCAAACAATTGCACGTCTTGGCGTTTGTTTTTATAGGAATGAAAGTCAAGGGAATTGCAAACCTGATGCGTAACACGTAATGTGTGAAAACTATAGAGAAAAACACCACCAAACGAACACGTTCTTTTGTTATAGTTTTTATTACAAATAGAGCACGTGTCAATGAAGCCTTCTTTTTCTCATCGGAATTTGGGACGCTTCTGAATGATCTCTTAAGCTCCATAGAAGTAAAAGTAAATAGAAGGTAAACGTGAATAATTGTTATTTGTGCCACAAGTGGTTTAAGAAGATTTTTGTTTATGAGGCAGAATGGTGATGCCATGAGTGACACTAAATTGCGTTCATAAGCTTTTCCATCACAGTTAAATTATTTTCAATCGATCCCTTAAATTCATCCGTCTATTTCTCTGACTTTTGCAATAATTTGCTTGCATGTTGTACCAAATTTTGCGCCTGACGTCTGAGAGTTATGTGATGACCCCGAAAGAGGTTCCTAGTGACACGGAACAGCAGCAGCTTTTTCAGTGACATTATGAACACGTATTGTAATCAGCTTGAAATGAATGAATGAGCAAGACAGAGCGCCATACCACCTGAGCCGGTCTGCAACACATTTATTCACCTGTCACTTCATTTCATTAAAATAATCCAGATAGAATTAGTATTGGACGTTAAAAAAATTAAACGTTTAAAACTGAAATCTAGTATTCAGCTTCGGTTGCCTGCAATAGATGACGCAGCTCAAACGTGTAAGGAGCACTGAAACCTGGCAACGCTGCTTCTGCCGAGGTACATCTGTCGATTGATTGATTGTAGGCACGTCAATGGCTATGGTTATTACTGCCATAGTTATTTTTTACGCGTGACCATGGCGGTATTATTTCACTACTGAATCGTGACAACCAGTGTCTTCGTATATGTCGTCTGCAGAGGGTTTCTCCGTGGGTGGGCAACCGCCAAATGCAGAACAAGCTCTAATCTCCCCACTAATCTTCCGACACGTGTGGTAGTGGAAGTGTGTATTTAAATGTGCGCAAGTATGAGTTGAGGTTAGAACAAGAATGAGGAAAGAAAAATTGTGCTCTGTTATACACCTAGTATTGATTGGAGAAACCAAGAAAAACTTAACGAACAGAGCAGCCGACCGTTAAAATTCTCCTCCGAACAGCGACTGAGTTCCACTTAAGTATACAGGTAATGTATAAAATCTGCGGATTTGGGGATTAGAATCCTAGGACACCCCTGTCAGAGTACAGAAACTGCGACAATGCTGAAATTACTATTATGTATAATTAAAATTCTTCCCCGTCTTTCTCAATTAACAAGGACATTTTCTGGCCATTCATGCGACGAACAGATTCTTGAATAAACTACGAAACGTCGCTCTGATGAAATGTTAATAATTGGATATAAACTGCAATAGTTTATTCAAGAATATCTTTGTCGCATGAATGGCCAAAAACGTTTCCTTGTTAACAAAGCAGAAAGGTACAACGTAAATTGAAGGCTTGAAATAAAAAAGGACATAAGTGACATTTCTGTTAAATTTACGTTTTTACCAGAATAATGCTCAATGACTCAAGCACTACAACATAAGAAACAAAGTCCAGCCGCATTTCTTGATAGTGTTACGGGGTAACTCCAGTCATTATAAATGACAGGAGTTATGTGTGCCAATAGGTTTAACGTTATATAACTAATTGTTCTCGAAAGTATGCAAATGGCACTTACATTCTTCTTTATTTCAATGCATCAATCATTGCGGAGCTCACCTGCGGCGCGCGCGTGCGCGGGGAGGTCGTGAGGGCGGGCGCGCGTGGCCTCGCGGGCGAGGGGCTCCGTCTCGCGGGGCGGCGCGCGGTGGCCGCCCGACCCCGGCCCCGGCCCCGCAACCGCCGCGTCCTCGCCGTCGCTGCCGTCGGGCAAGAGCGCCGGCGTCAGCAGCCGCGTCCAGCGCAGCCCCGCCGCATTCGCCTCGCACAGCAGGCGCAGGCGCCGGTCGGGGCCCTGCGCACGCACACATGCATGGCTTCATTCGTGGTTCCAGGCCTGGCAGCTGCTGTGCATCCGGCGACGTCCTACACATCGGGCAGAGAAGTATCGTCCTCCCGAATCCTCCCTCTCGGCATCTCCCTCCAATCGGACAACCTTCAAGCGCCCGATTGGCCACCCGATGCCTGTGGTAGTGTAGTGTGGTTTAAAAAGTATTTAAAAAGTGTAAGTAACGTAAGTAATGTAAGAGGAGGAAGAAATGATCGCGCACGGTACTTAGTCTGTTGGTGAGCGTACGGCTCTGATATTCGTTTGAATTCGTTCATCGAGTAAACTACAGAAAACACCTTTTAGAGAAGTAGGCCGCTGCAGCTCTCGTCTATAGAAGGGCTGAATTACACCAAGCTGCCTAGTTAGCTGCAAGAATCCTCCATAGTCGGGATTCAAACTCTAGGTAAAGCTAAAAGGAGTCTACATTCTGACGCTTTCGAAACTCAGAACTGTTATGAACTGAAGAGTCCGCAATGTGGCATGTGAAGTTTTGCTATATAAGAAGCCTTACATCACGATCATTGGCAAAAAGTATTATTTTTGACCGCATTATATACTCTAAAATTTCGTAATATTTCTTCCGAACCACATGTATTGATCATTAAATTAAGGAGGCACTCACGTATTTAAACATGCAAAAACTGCTTGTTATATATTTCTACACATATGTAGAAAATGCGTGATAATGCATGAAAAAGTTACATTACTCTATCAAAAGTGCGCCAAAACTAGTAAACCTAGAAAGTGAAATCATCGATTCTATTACGTTATAGAAAATAAATAGGAAACACGTATTGAAATGCTATTTTCTGAAGGGGAATGAAATGTGTTATTAAAATATTAATTGATAGTTCAGCTGAATTATACATTAAACAAAAAGATTTAAATAAAGCTATTTTTCGCACAAACCTGCAGCAGACGACAGTCTGATCCGCAGAAAGGCGTGATAGAAGTAACGGGTTCGTGTAAGGGTCGGGTGCAGCGGTGGGGGGAGAGAGGCCAAGTACCTGAAAGAGGCGTCGCTCGGCGCGCAGGCGCAGAGGCAGGGTGCGCGCCACCAGCCCCACTGCATCCGCCTCGTCCAGCGGCGCCGGCGCGCGCCCTGGGAACCACCGCTCCGCCTGAAACACCCCAGAGTTCTTGCTTCACAAGTGCTGTCAGGACTGGAAGCATAGCGTTATTAGGGCTCCGACTGAAACACCACACCACGCCCTTCTTCAGTGAGGTCAAGACAAACCACTGCGTTACTAGCGTTCAGCCTGAAATACGCCACACTGCTCGCCTCAGGAGTATGGTCAACGCAGAAAGCTCGGCGCTACTAGCGCTCCGGCAACAACCACACCACAGATCATGCCTCACCAGTGCTGTCAGAACAGAAAGCACATCGTGAATAGCGCTTCGCCTGAATCACTTCCAGCCCTCTTCCTGGGCACACCACACTGACAAAATTTCATTTCAGTCACAGCAAAAAATATACAGGATTATTACTCAGTTTCGCTTTTGATACTCAGTTACAACTACTATAAATAAAATAATATAACAACAAAATACAGGGTAATGGCTATTTTTTGACGTATCAGAAGTTTTCGTCCGTGTCTGGCAACATGATTTAATTTATAGTTAGAAACTACCAGCTCAGTTGTTTATCTCCAAAATATTATTCATACCTCTCTTACAAACAGCTCTTTCTACGTTTCAGTACACAACACTCTGTCACCTCGTTGAAAAACTAAAGAAGTCACAAAATGAAAGCAAGAATCCCTCAGTACATTAATTTCTCTCCTACTGTTTTTACTTTACATAGCAGCTTCGCAAAATCATTCAAAATGTCAATATCATGATGTCATCATTCAAGATTCTTCTGTAAATATGACACTGAAATACCTCAATCTGTCATATCTACTTACTCGTGATTACATTCAATGCTATGAATATGTATGCTCTGAACATGAACATTCATGCTATGAACCTCATTGACCAAAAATGGCGAATCGAATTGAGAGTGGCAAATTAGCAAGCATTTTTCCTTGGTGTCTCCCCCTTTCCCCATCTTTACAAACTAACGCCATTCCAGTTCCTTGGCTTGCCAATGCTACACCAGTAAAATATCTAGGAGTTCTGAAAAACAACTTTCTTGAAAGCAATATTCTTAATCATTAGTACTTTCAAAAAAAGAATTAATAACTCCATAAAAAGAATTAATTGCAGACTAAGTTTGTCAAAGTTAAAATACCCTGACTCGTCTCTACCATTAACAAAAATTCCTCTCTGCAAATAGTCTCACCCCTGTAAATGTTTATAGTGAGACTTAGTAGACTCAGCACTTTGTAGTACACAGTACGTATGTCTGCCCAGCTTCACATGATATACTTTCAATCAATTTACAGAAACTTCCGATTAAAGTGAATAATCGAGTGTTCGTGTGTTCTGAAGATGTTTTCTGTCAAAACTGTAAATAGTGCATTTAATATATCACATAATCGAATTTTTAATTGAATAAATGTAACACGTGTAATACCTGTAACAGTCTATAATATCGTGATTTCTTGTCTCTGCAAAAAAACCTTGAATAAACGATTGCTTATATGCTTTCGCTGATTAAAGGTTCATTGTTGTTGAAGTTTGTAGTATGTTTCAAATTGCCAGAAAAACATTCAAAAACCACTTTTCCTTCCACATCGTAAGTCGCCACGTATTCAGAGTATAACGTCATCGGCTTCCTACAATAGTGTACGTACGTTTCAATTACATGGAATTTACGTGGAATTTTACTTTCTCTTACTTCTTGGTAGCAAATATATGAAATGTTACATGTTGGACAATTTGGAAATCCACCTCGTTTTGTTATACAATCTATTCTAATTTTATGCTCTCTCCTAGTTTTCCAGTAAAATATTCATATTATTGTTCCAAACCTACTTCTAATTAGCTTCAAATTATAGAACATGCAATACAATTATATATTGGCCAGTACTATTCCTCTTCCAATACGTATATCTCAAGTTTAATTACAATGAGTACACACTCACACTCAGTTTAAAGTATGATTTTATTAGACAAAATAATTACATGAAACCGAAGTTTAGCTTCCAAATAAGTTAAAAAAACATATTTACATAGATTATTAAGTGCATATTAAAAATGACAAGAGCATAAAAATCAAAATGTGATGTTAGAGTATTACGTGGTAATAACACTTCACCACAGTCTAAACAACTCCCGCATTCAGTGCCTCTACCTACAATTACCTGACCATTGTGCCATACTCACGTTGTTGGCGCAGTGACGGGAAATTAATACCCACAGTGGCTGGCCGACTATTACGCATGCGCGCTGGTCAGTACACCTCGTCACGCGATGCGAACTGGAACAGCTCAGGTGCAGTTTCACGGACGAACGCACTCCCTGTTAGTTGAACGCGTGGCGCGAAGCGGGTTAATTCTGCAATAGCGGTGCTCTCGCGAAGAACAACATTCACTCATTGTTGCAAGTAGATCTACCGGTAGCACAAATCATCACGTAAGCTCACCTCCAGACACGTGCAGTCCCAGACCCATGAATGACACTATACTGAAAATTACATGCACCAAAATTATATCTTGCAAGTTCCAAACACTAAAATTCAGAAATACTGAGAGTGTATGTAAAAAAGGCAATGGAAATGTGCTTGCAAAGTCAATTAGTAGCTTTTCTGAGGAGAAAAACATCTGATAAAAATCTAACGTTTGATTCCTCATCTAAATGTTACATACATTTGTTTGATTTTTTGTCAATAAATTATTATAAACACATTTTTTCTATTCCCATTGTATAATTATGTCCTTTGATGACTGCAACCAGTTGCATAATTATACTCATTATGATACAGATTTCATTACGATACAGGTTCTTGACCAATCAGAGAAGTGTACAAACGTAGAATTAAGACTTACAAAAATAATCATGGAAAATCGTTCTAATAAATATTTTGTTCAATTGTGTACAATAATATTGCGTTTAATATTATATAATGATTGTCAGTTAATTTCTTTTATTTTTTGCATGGTATTGTCTTTTATTTTATTTTTTGGATGGAATATTATTTAAAATAAATTGGATCGTAATTTCGCTTTGATCTATTTGACTAGCGCAGCATTCATTCGCAGGGGGACTGGTAATCAAAGCTGACTGTAGCAGGGAAGCATAGGGTCCGCTAGGTAGCCTTGGCTGAATCGTACATGTCAACTGTGATGAAACGATTTAATATAAAAGTTTAACTTATAAAAGTTACCATAAGTCGTAGAAAAAGTAATAATTAGGCAATATTATATAATGTATTGCATAATTATTACTTTTCCCTATGCAATTTAATGTAATGGGTGACACGTGAGATGGGACACTCGTAAGATGTTTAATATACTCGGTTGTTCCTCTCTCGTATCGTAAAATCATACTCGTCTATTAATACCTAACATATCATCGTTTCACAATGTACTATTACTTCATTAATTTTAAATTAAATAAAAAGAAAGAAATTAATATGCTCTCTACAAATTAGAAGGTAAACATGCAAGCACGTGAAGGTAAATGAAAGAGTAAGTAGTAAAAGGTAAGTAAATAAGAGAATCAATGTTTTTTCGCACGTTTAATCAGATATATTACTCAGTATGGCCTTACATTCTGCGATTAAAAATGTGATTAGAAGTACTTTAACAACAGTGCGTTGAAGAGCGCGTTAATACTGTACATCTCATTTTAACTGTCTTTATCACAACTTAGTTTTAGTTGCGTGCCATGTTTCAGTAACAAGAGACAAAGAAAAACAAGCCGAGGAATGTACGAAGATGGTAGAGTGATGAAGTTATTTCGGCGTGGAAAGAGACTAGATATATATTTAAAGCACTTAGAGTGTTCCTCTAATATATTTCCCCTAGAAATATTTATAAATCCAATATAAATATTTATATATGTAGACAAAATGTAAATGTTCCTTGGAAGCACCCATTACCACACGGCATTAGCGCAACCACGTATGGCTCGCTGCTATTCACAGTTGCAGAATACAGGGTGGATATATCATATTAAAAATAGGCAATAAAACATACATGAAAGTAACACAACTATATCCACTCATAAATAGCCATTCCAGACTGAGCAAAAAATATGAAATAACTTTATTAAAATCAACTATTTCATACTTATGCCTGTCCTGTCTGGGGTGGGTCCGCCGAAAGTGACGTAGAGAATAGTACACAAAAAATTCCTAAAGCGCATAATTAAAACCTCATAGTACGTGTCAAATGGGCAAGTCAGAAACGAACTGAAAATAGAAAACATGAATACGTATATTACAAGACTATCTGTAAAATTTTCGAGGACTTACCAAATGCGGATTGTGTTATAAACCTTTATCTAGGACGTTGAGCAGACGTTATTAAAACTATTTAAAGGTACCGCAAATATTAACTATGCCCACCATAGATACACGCTTCAATAAGAATACAAATTCAAAATAAAGGGTTGATAAATACGCAATATTAAACGATAGAACATTACAAATTCAAAATAAAATAAAATTCTAAATTAAAACAAACCTAACGAAGTAAGAGGAAGCATTGCATAAATGAACTTCCTGCCTGTCTATGCCTTAACCCAGATCAGGGAAAATGACATACAAATATCTATAAGATCAGAGAATTGAAAACACGGATAATATATTTGTTAAACAAATACAGGGTCGCCCAAACAAAACAAGCAATTTGGGGGCAGGAGATCCACGAGTCCCAAATATTTCAAACATGTTACGCCCCATAGAGAAACAAACTTCATTTTTCCATGCAACAGAAGTGTTTTTTGATGTTGAATTAGAAGTAAATATATTTTTATTTATTTTGAATGAAAAAAAACGGAGCCTTAATTGAGATAGCTTCTGGGATATATTGCTCCAGCTGCCCTCCTTGTGAGAGCCCCTGGCGGATTAATGAAAGCGTTCAAACATTAATAATTTCACTAGTTATCTTCATGTAGATGCAAGAATCAAATTATCGAGTTGATCAACTGGATATTCAATTAGAAATACATCTCGAATCTATTATTTAACCATGCTAATGTGCTTTATGCATAATTCTAGTTATTAGAATTTTACATGCTGTTACGCATACGTTTCTTTAATGAATTCATAAAGGCATGCGTAGGCTCACTGAATACCATTTTCACCAACAAAACCTAATGCATTAATGATTTTTAACAATATTAGTAAGATTGAATTGTTAACTCATGGTTTTATAATAATATTTTAGTTTGCAGTTTGTTTAGTTGTAAATATTTGGCAAAATTACATACAATTTTAATAGCATGAGAGGAGTAAGGTTCATTGACCGTACTCCTAATATTACATTTTTTCAGATTAACAACAATTTATTCGTCGTCGTCTGGTGGTGTCACTATTGTCTAGTAAGTTAATGGCAAGAATATTTTGATGGTTATGTAGTCGGTGTAAGTATTTTGCGCTGGTCTTGTTAATTTCTTCTTTTATTGTTGTCATTTGTAAGTCTCGGTGTATTGTGGCGTTTGATACGTACCAAGGAGCATTTACAAATTTTCTTAAGTTTTTAGATTCGAAACGTTGTAATATTTCAATACTTGAATTTTGAGCAGCTCCCCAAAGTTGTATTTCATATGCCCAGACTGGTTTTAGTAATGTTTTATACAGAAGAATTTTGTTTGCGATGCTCAAAGATGAGTTTTTTCCTAATTGCCAGTATAATCTGATAATTTTTAGGTCTAATTATTTTCTTTTATTCTTTATATTGAAACACAGAATGTGTTCCCTTACACTAATTAAAAATTAGTGTAAGTAATCAATACATATTTTGGACTGCGCGGTACGTATGCCAAGCGCTGCGAACAACGACGGGAGCTAGCAACGGTCGCTACCGCCACCGGTGCCACCGCCGGGAGGCCAGCGTGAGAATGTCGGTTACAAACCGGGCAGCGAGCACGTGCGGGCAGTCGTTAGGAGAATTGCGAAGAAGACAGACGTTAGCGGAGCGGCGAAGAGTTCGGACGTGTGGCGAAAAGCTCGCCGTTAGCGCATGAACAAAAAGGGAACGTGCGATGTGTTCGTAAAGCAATAGTAATTGTGAAGCGGTAAATAAGTGAAGTAGACAATGAGATTATCATTAGAATAAAAGATTCGTGTTGATAGAACAATCGATCGCGCCTGTAGTAATTAGTGTAGTAGAAACTTTACCGAAACTGTGTGGTACGGAACTGGGACCAGCACGCGTGATAGGCGCGGGTTGAGTAATTGAATCCATCGACGGAAGGTGATTCGAGAGAGGTGCAACGCCGGGGTATCAAGATCCGAGCCGGGGAGGAGTCACAAGGTCACCAGCCCAGGACGACCGCCACGCCATCAGCCGCCGACAGCCCACAGCTGCTGTAGAGGTCGGCAACCCTGTCGATACGAGCTGTTCTACGATCATCGAAGGTATTTGGTCGGGGCCCCGAAGGTATGATAAATGCATATTACACCTAATCTTGGTACCAAGGCAGAGTGTATAAAGGTTGTCAGATCATGTAATTAACAAATTTGATTTGCAAATAAATCTTGTTCATGATTGTATTTCTATGTCTGATTAACTTTCCCAATATTATACCAACTTATCCAGGGACCCATTCACGGAAAAGATACCCTCCTTTAGTATTATATTGCAGTGAAATACCCGGCATCACCAGGTACGTCACAATATGTACTTTCCATGTAAGTCTTCTGTCCAGTGTAATTGTTAGCACATTTGGAAATTCACGAATCGAATTATTGATTCAATTAACTAACAAGCTTGGAGTGACACCTTTCCCAATTCATAGCGACACTTTTAACAAGATGGCTGCAGTTATATAGCCATTATATAAGAAAAAATTAAGTTTATTTCCGACACGCACGTAGACATACATTTCTGTATCCATATAATAGGAATATATATATATATATATATATATATATATATATATATATATATATATATATATATATATATATTAGACTGGTCCACCAAAAATCAAAAGTTCGAGTTGCGACCTCTTCTTCTGGAATATGTTAGAGCAGACCCAGAATGATAAGAAAAACAAAATATAAGCAAATTTGAACCAAATTTAGAGGTCGCGCAAGTCAATAATGTAAAGAAACTTTTTTAAAATATTTTCTGTTTTTTCAAACCGTTGTAACTTCTACAATTTTCATTCAAAAATGCTTTAGTTTGGTGTTTTAAAAAAGAAATTTAATGCACTTTAAGAATCTTGAGCGTGAACTTCACATTTACGAAAACTAGAGGGCGCCATTGATTAATTTTGTCATAAAAACATCACTTTTTCCTGTTTTTCATAGGTTTAACGAGTTGCTTTTATTACAAATTGATATACTCCACTATTCCGATATCAAATATCGTTTCTTTGGAGACCGCTCTTCAATTTGAAGCAAAAATCATTCAAATCGAGTCATTTTTCACGAAGTTATAGCATTTTTAATAATAAGAGTATTTAAAAAATTAAAAATGTTATATAAAAAATGTATAATATCATATAATATATATAAAACACATATAAAACCAAATGTTAACTATAAAATTATCAATTTTATTATCATAAATAAGTGTATTATCAATATCTATGAGAAAGTAAATATAAAAAACATTTGCAATAATTTATAACCATTCAAAATAATGACAATACTTTTCTAACGTTAAATATATATATTACAAACATTAAGATTTCTGGATATCAAAAATTATCTTATTTTCAGTTTTATACAACCAATTTAGTTGAAATTGCCACCATAGTTTTATTCAAACCACGATTCAAACAATAGTGGTATCGTTATGGCGCCATCTCTGTTTGTAACATAGAAATAATATGTACCTAAACGTTCTAACCTAACGAAATTGTTTCTGTTGCGCAACAGATTTGTGTTGATTTAATTTCAACATGACTAGTAAAAACTCACATTTCTTAATTGGTACAGAAATTGACAAAATTGTTAACACGAGGCTGCCATCGAACAGACAAGTTCTAAATTTATTGTGTTATCACCATTTCTCGTTACAAAAAACGATACTGCACTCCGCTAAGTGTGTTATCAACGATGTATTGGAACTTTATAAGCAAGAAAATATACCAGTCATTAGTTTCTCAAATGCTATAAAAAAATTAGTGTCCTTAAATAACGAATGGATTAACCTAAAAAAGAGCAAAACCCGTACAAGCCAAACTTTTATCAACAAAAAGACAACATATTGCTCCAAACTTTCAAAATTATTTGACATAACTCCCAGAAATGTTTTGGATTTGATTAATGATGACAATACCAGACAATTTCTCATTTCTCAAAGAAAAGACCTGCGGTTGGGTTTAAGAATCAAGACACCAAATAAAAGAGGTTAGTTCTGACATTAATACAATTTTCCGACGTGAAAACATACATAAAAAGACGTACTTTATATCGTATTTGTAACAAAGGCCTGTCTTTCAGAATTGATTCATTAAAGTAGAATTTGTGTTTAATAAAATCAATGCAAATATTTTCAAATTTTTAAATTCGTGAATTAAACTTTATTTTTTAATGTTAATACCTTTAAATTGTAAGAATAATACAAATATTTAAAACTTATTATAATTTCAGATGATGAGGTTGAAAGTTTAACGAATGAACCTAAAACGATTTCAGAATCTGTAACAACAGCAGTATCAGGATTTGCATCACAATTAACAGTATCAGCTGAATCAGAAATAGCATCAGTTTCTGGATTATCATCCATTCCAAGTGTGTTAAAAAATAAATGTGGTAATATCCTTAAGTCAACATGTAAAGTTATCTAAATACAAAAACTAGATTTATTTCCTTAAACATAAAACCATTTGTCAAGTTATACTAATATCAATCAAATCGTTTAAAATGTTTTTTTTATAATTTCAGACGATGATGTTGAAAATGTTGTGGTTGAATCTGAACCAATACCAGAATCAGAAGAAACGTTATTCTCAGGATTAGCATCACAATTATCAACATTATCAACAGATTCACAAATAAGTTCCCAATCGAGCGATGACTTTGAGCCTTGTAAGAAGCCTAAAATACCAAAATTAAATGTACTTTCATCTAATGTAGTCCTTGCTTTGGACAGAACAAATACCAGCGATAGAAGTTCTGCATTCATTCTGGGCGCAGTCTTAAAAACAATGGGTTTTGATATTGAAGATACTAATGTTAGTCGTCAATCGATTCGAAGAAAACGAAAAACGGTCCGACAGAACGTTGCATCAGAAATGAAAAAGGATTTCGATTCAAATAATGTAATGACATTGCATTGGGACGGTAAATTGTTACCCGATTTAAGCGGAAAAGAAGAGGTGGACAGACTGCCAGTATTAGTAACTGGAGAAGACATCGAAGAAATTCTGGGTGTTCCAAAACTCAAATCTGGCACTGGTATTGCACAGGCAGAAGCTATATACCAACTAATCGAAGAGTGGGATCTAACAGCTAAAATCAAGGCATTATCATTTGACACTACCTCTGTCAACACAGGTATAGAATTATATTTCAGATTTAATGGTGTTTAAGTTTTTTTCTTATATATATATTGAGATTTTACATTATTTCTGAATTTTTAATATGTTTTAGGTTATCTAAATGGAACATGTCGTCTTCTCGAACAGAAGTTGAACCGGGATTTGCTTTATCTACCATGTAGGCACCATATACATGAAATTCTTTTGCGTAATGTATTTGAAAATAGCTTGAAAATAGAAACATCAGGCCCAGATGTAGCTTTATTTAAGCGATTTCAAAAAACATGGAAAACTTTGAACACAACGCAATTTTCACCTGGCACAACAGATGAACTAGTATCACAGGCTCTCAATACGACGAGGCAAGACATTCTGAAATTCGTTTCAGATCAATTGAAGGTAGTTCTTCTTAGTTGACGTTATTAATTCATTTTTGATAAAATTATGATTTTATTCGAAAACTAGTACTTAATGATAATTATCCGTTACATTTTTAGGGGGAATTCTCACGGCATGATTACCAGGAATTATTAGAGTTAACGATGCTATTTTTGGGAGAAGCGCCATCAAACAATTATCAGTTTCGAGAGCCAGGAGCAGTACACCATGCTCGTTGGATGGCTAAAGCTATATATAGTTTGAAAATTTTCCTCTTCAGAGACCAAGTCCAGTTAACTACAACCGAAAAAAAAGGATTGCGGAACGTCTGCATTTTTATTGTCAAGCTTTATGTGAAAGCGTGGTTTACTGCTCCATTGGCTGTTGCAAGTCCTAACAATGACATTAATTTACTGCAAGAGCTGATAGAATACAAAAAGATTGACAATTTAAATGCTACTGCAGCTCTTTCTAAATTAGTTAATCATCTATGGTATTTGTCAGATGAAGCAATGGGATTCGCTTTCTTCGATTCAAACGTATCCGTTCAAACTAAACGGAAAATGGTGTCTGCGATACACAATAGAGTTAACTATAATTCTCCTAACAAACGAGTAATTATCAACATCAACTCAGAACCGGAATTGAATTTATGGAAAGAACGTGGAATTGATGAACTTGTTTCGCAGCACACGATGAGCTTTTTTACAAGATTCAATATAAATTCAGATTTTCTCAATACTGATCCTTCGTTATGGGAATCGAATAACTATTATCAGGAAGCAAGACATTGCTTATCGTTTGTGAAAGTGGTCAATGACACCGCTGAAAGGGCTGTTGCACTGGTCTCACAATTTAACTCGTCCTTGACGAGAAATGAAGAACAAAAACAATACTTGTTCAAAGTTGTTGCTGAACATCGACGAGCCCATCCCACTGCTGACAAATTAAATTTATAAGTTTGTTGTATTTTATATACACGTCATTGTGATTGCTTACTTTCTGATATTGATAATACACTTATTTATGATAATAAAATTGATAATTTTATAGTTAACATTTGGTTTTATATGTGTTTTATATATATTATATGATATTATACATTTTTTATATAACATTTTTAATTTTTTAAATACTCTTATTATTAAAAATGCTATAACTTCGTGAAAAATGACTCGATTTGAATGATTTTTGCTTCAAATTGAAGAGCGGTCTCCAAAGAAACGATATTTGATATCGGAATAGTGGAGTATATCAATTTGTAATAAAAGCAACTCGTTAAACCTATGAAAAACAGGAAAAAGTGATGTTTTTATGACAAAATTAATCAATGGCGCCCTCTAGTTTTCGTAAATGTGAAGTTCACGCTCAAGATTCTTAAAGTGCATTAAATTTCTTTTCTAAAACACCAAACTAAAGCATTTTTGAATGAAAATTGTAGAAGTTACAACGGTTTGAAAAAACAGAAAATATTTTAAAAAAGTTTCTTTACATTATTGACTTGCGCGACCTCTAAATTTGGTTCAAATTTGCTTATATTTTGTTTTTCTTATCATTCTGGGTCTGCTCTAACATATTCCAGAAGAAGAGGTCGCAACTCGAACTTTTGATTTTTGGTGGACCAGTCTAATATATATATATATATATATATATATATATATATATATATATATATATATATATATATATATATTGTAACGGTACAAGCTCATGCGCTGAAAAATTTCCATGAAAAAAAAAGAAGGCGCCCGCGACGCAGCTGCAAAGGGGGTCGTAGGTACCCGCGCCCGTACGGCTATTGAGGCGCGAGGTTGTATGAGATTTTATGGCAGGACACCCCCGCGCGGCGCCGAAGGAGGGTCTGGCGGCAGCCGGGTCCTTGCCAAATGTCAAGTGGGTGGCCCCTATTCACACACGCGACCGCTCGTAAAATGAACCCCAACGCTAAGTGCGTCCTCTCGGGAGACAAATTTACGACCCAACGGTCAGCGGCGCACGTGCGGATGTGAAGTAAACATACCCTAAGTTTTTTTATAACAGCAACGGACATTCTGGCCGTTGAGAAAAGGGTTCCCGTGTGATTGGTTAGACACACGCCTCCACCCTGCTTCGCGACATTTAACCCCGCGTATCGGGAGGAGACACGCTGTTTGAGAGAGGGGGTACCGAGGTTTGCTGTTACCAGGCCGCCGCTCTGTAGTTAATCGATTTGATAGTTCGGCCACGAGCACTCGATTCGACTTGTTTTCTTGACACGGCCACAAGTGGTCATTGGAGTTCTTAGCTCAGCCATGAGTAACAATTCGTTTTCGTGGCACTGCTACGAGTAGTCACTTGATTTTCTTTTCACTTGGCTCCAAGTATTCACTTGAGTTCAGTAAGGCATTGACTGAAACACAAGTTAATACTTCGCTTGCTCACTTGACATCACGTAGCATTCGAAGACTCTTGCGGAGACAAGTTGACCCCTCGCGCACCCTGTCAGAAATTCAGGCGAAAAGGGATACAGTCTTGCGCCTAAAGCCAACCGCGTTATGACAATTGATTGATTGATTGATTGAATTTGCCTTATTTTACGTGGCGAGACTCGGGCCATCAGGCCCGCTCTTCCGTCTGACCACGCAAATTTCGCTACGCACCTTTCATCTAGTAGAGAAAGGAGGTATTTCTTGGGCGAGAAACAGGCGATTTTGAATTTTAGCTCAGAGGCGTCATTTAGGCTTGAGGATCTTTTACATGCAAGTAAATCTACTAACATGGGACAGCCGGCTTTACTTCCCGTCCGAAGGAAGGCGTACGAAGGATTTTGTCGCCCTAAAAATCCACGGCTTCGATCGGGTTTGAACCCGCGAGCTTGGGTATAACAGTCCGGTACGCTAACCGTCACACCATCGCCGCCGCCATGACAATCGTCCGCGACTGCGACGGTCACCCTGGGAGCCCCCCGTGTTCACCGCTTCTGACTGGAAGGGGACGGCCCGCTCCAGAACGGAGGCCGATGACTCCACCACCGGGCGTGCATGTGATGCCCGCCGACGGAAAACGAGGGTAATAATCCGCTTAGCTCCCGCATAAATGCGGTCGAACACACGCTGAGCGATGCGGGGGGGGGGAGAGGGTGCCTTCAGCACAAGTATTTATGACGACCCATTGTTGTTTTTGTTATTAATTTAATAGATGGCTAATGTTCTAATAAAAGAAAGGGTCGTTTTTTATTATTGTAATTAATGTAAATCATCTCCATTATCATTTTAGTAAGTAAATGTTTGTTAATGCAAATGTTTTGTCTATTATTATTGAAATTCCCGTTCCCGTTCCAGCCACCCGACCCGTTGGGTTATAATATATATATATATATATATAGTGTGATAGATAGGAAGTGATAGATAAAGAATGATGAATAGGGCAAATTAAATTTAAACGAATAGTATATCTTTAATTTTTATTGATTTACTGAATGACTTAGATAATACTGATTTTTAAAACTGAAATTATAATAATTTTGTAAATAGTTTGTCTAATTTATTTTTAATAATCATTAGTTTTATTTAATTAAGACCTAATCGATGAACACTATTTTTCGTTAATATGTCTGTCGTCAAAATAAATAAATAAATTCGATGATTTTCCAACACGGGAGCATGCAATATACAGCTGTCCATGGGAGAAACACGGGTTCTCCAAGTCTAAGCAACAAATAGCCATTGTTTGCCCTTGCGACTTATTTATTGTCATCACAAAAGCCAAACGTATCGGAAATTGTAGCATTTTCAAAGGAATTAGAGATTCTGAAGGTATCATAGGTATTCGAGGTAACAGGACGACATCCCCTTTAAACTTTTCAGTCAATATCGTTGCTTCAAGCACGTTTCCGGTAATTCCTCTGATGACTAATCGTGTACCGTTGCATAATTTTGGTGGGTTTAAATTACGCAATAAAATGACCGGTGAACCAATTTTGAGACGAAGTAAGTCCTGGTAAGTGCAAAGAATTTAAAAATTCAATTTCAAAATTAACGATCTGGTTTTCATCAACAACGGTGTCAATTGACTTAAAAGTCACTAGATCGCCTGGCAATAAATTTTGTATTTGATAGTTAATTTCATCGAGATCAACATTTTTTGCCGCTTAAATTGCACGATTACTGAGCCTATAATGGTCTAAGTGATTATTACGAATATCAGGAAATACACTCTCAATTAGTTCATTTTTTGAATGAACAAAGTGCAGAAGTAGTCTGGCAATTGGATACATTGCGTATTTTGATGTAGTCTGATTGTACCGTTTCCAATATCCAGTAATTGATTTGAAAATACTTGTTCCATCGGATCATTATGTAAATGTACTCGCATATTTATAGTCAATCGAAGTGTTTCAACGTTTTTCCATAAAAATTATTGTTTCAAACATGCGTTATTCTCAACAGCATAAGTGGACCAAGAAATAACAGGTATGTCTGCCGGAAATCACCAGATAGTAGTAAAACAGCACCTCCGAATAGTCGATTATTGCGGTTAATTTCTTGCATTGTTCTGTGAAAAGCTTCAAGAGATTTTATATGTCTCATAATACACTCATCCCAGATAATAATTGAACTTTTTTGTAACACTCCAGCCATTCCGCTTTTGTTTTTATTATTACACATTGCGTTTGGTTTACTGTAAATGTCTAATGGTAGCTTCAAAGCTGAATGCACCGTTCGTCCACCATGTAACAAAGTGGCAGCAATGCCTGACGATGTAATTGCCAATGCAATCTTTTGTTGTAGCCGTATCTTTGCAAGGATTAATGTCACTAAAAATGTCTTACCGGTATCACCAGGTGCGTCTAAGAAAAAATATCCACCCTGTTTTGCATCAACAGTCAACATGATTCGATTGTAAATAATTCTTTGTTCAGCTGTCAATAATGGCTCTTTATTTGCAATGAGTGTAGCTAAGTCGACGTCGTCATATTGTTTTTCTCGTTGTATATCAGTGTTCATTAAATCATGTACTGGACGATCAGGCGAAGGTATGCCATAGTGGTTGAGTGAAAAGTTTCAAATCAAAATACATAAATCTTAAAAGTATTAGTAACGCTTCATTGTACATCTCTGGTGTGAAATCTTTAATCGGACATCGTTCTGTTTGTCTCACTCGGTTCAAAATATCTTCAGTCATTTAATTTTTATATTTTTCCCACAATGCTAATGATCGTGTTGGATAACATGTTGTCAGAATAATTGCAAATAGTTGACGAATATTATTTGGTGTAGATGTTAAAGCTGCATCAGCAAGTGCCAAATCCCAATGGTTGTCATCCTCCAGAAGTTATAGCTCGCGACATGCTTCTTGATAGGTATCATATACTCGACCATTAACTGTTCGCAAAAACTCGCAAAATTCCATGATGTTGGTCCAGGAACATTTACCAATAACAAACGCAAAAAAAGAGCACTCACGTTGTTTTGGATGCACTGTGTAGAGGCGTCTCAATGTTTTAGATTTTAAAATGCCTGCGATTGACGGATGTGGTACTCCACATTTACGTGGGTTCCATCGTTTACCTGATTTGTTCCATGTAAAATAGCGTGGAACGTTATATGGTAATGTTTTGGTAAATTGACCGAAAACGTCAAGCTTTTGGCATAAGGCAAAACATTCAGTGAGTGTAGTTTTCGGTGGTTCTAAAGCTCTTTGGATAACATTTTCTTCAGTGAAAAATACACGCTGACCATTTTCAAGATGCACTGCAAGATGCTGTACAGGTGGATCTCGATCGTGGATAGAAAAACTAAAAATAGGCCAGATAGTTACTGCTGATGTATCTGCCCTTCGTTACTGCCCTTCGGTATTGCTGATGTATCTGCCCATTTGATATTATGTTATTTAATCATTTTTATTAATATCTCGCACTTCAAACATAGTCAAATCACAGCCTTTATTTACGTATTTACAAATGTATTTAATGGATTTAACAGAATTGCAAAACTCAACATTAATATAGGTCTTATACGTTTTTGAAAGCAATGGCAAATATGGAATAACCCACTGAATATCAATTTCTAGTTGATTAAAATTTGATGTTCGCATTGTGAACACATTGCCACCGTTGTCGACGTTTTTACGGTGATACAGTGGATAACCGTTAATATCCGTAATTGTATAATTGATCCATTCTTTCGGAAAACGTTTCTTACATTTGCCATTTTCCATGTATCGTGATGTCATGTTAAAACTACCACATGGTCCATGGATCATGTGACTGGTAACAATTTCAAACAATTCTGGATCAATTGATAGATCCGGAATTTCAGCGGAAATGATTAGATCAATTTCGTCCGGTCGTATTTTAGTTTCGAGTCCAATCAAAATGTGAGCATGCGGCAAACCTCGTTTTTGCCATTTAACCGAATACAACCCATAAATTGTCGTACCGAAAACCGAAAACTTGACGATAAATTCAATCAAGGACTTTAATTTTCGCTTAAACACACGTTCAACGGTATCATGACGATGTATTGATTGTTGGCCTGGTAACAGCAAGGTTTGTATTTCCTCCTAATTTGGATTACATGTAAATGTAATAAATAAATCGGGACGGCCATAATAACGTATGTAGGTCATCGCATCTTGGATGTACCCTTGCACGTTCCGTGGACTGCCAATGTAGCTAGAGGGTAAAATAAATGCATTACCAATGTTGTTGATGTTTAAATTTTCATCGTTGTTTCCTATAATAGCATCCCGTAAATGAATATAATCCTCTGACCGTAGCTTAACGTGATTGAAACGAAGGTATCGCAAACGTTCACTCTCGATCTTAGCATACACGTCTACAACATATTGGTGGTAAAGCTAACGGTATCGAAGAATATAATTGTCCTGATTATCTCTTACCATCAACCGGTACGCGTAGTAACACATTGAGCTGACCTTTTTATTCGTTTCGTTACCTGCAAAATAAGAAATAAATTTAAATTAAGATTGTGGTATGTTAAAAAAGTAACACTAATAAATTAAAATATTTAATCCCTACCGATTGCCTGATTAACCTGATTAATGTTAATGTGATATCCATCTTGACCCTGCCAGAATACCAGTGGATATTGCAGTGCATCGTACGAACGATGTAAGTCTGATATCACATGAACAGTGCTGTCACGATGTGTTATTTTGATAGCTCTGTTATCAACTGGATCACGGACCATGATAATAGCAACTTCTTTTACGGTTGGCGCGTTGAACCTGCCAGCGTGGTCTCCTGATGGTGTTTTGTCAGCTCTGACGACAATTTGTAAGTTGTCATTTTGTAATTGTGGTGACACTCTTTTAAATAATAGAATAAGTTGGTTATGATTTTCTAAAAAAATTCCAACAACTCTACAATAGCTCTTTGTACTGCTTGTTCGATAAAATTATACAGACATCTAGTTGTCACTCGTTCTTCAGAAGTGCCCATAAAATAAATTTGAAGAAATTTTGGCTCTTCGTTAGGTATTGGCATCAACGAACCAATTTTATGGTACACCTGACCGTGTATTTTAAATGTACTTTCAAAATTACGTCCATCGGATGATAAATCGCAAATTTTAGTTGCACCAAATCACGTCATTTGGAAGCAAGAAGTGAATTTGCGTGTCATACGTAAAAATAATTTTGTATCATCTGATTCACCAGCGAGAAGTGACTGTAGGGGCTCCGGCGGACTAAGAAGAGGCAACAAAACCCCTTTTCCTGATGAACAACACATGCCCGGTGGTTCATTGCGGAATTTCAAAGCCTCGCAGTATCTGCATATTTGATCCATTGAACCGATGGCGATCTTTGAATGCGCAGAATCATTGATGTCTGGAAAATACTCGAACGCAAGGCGAAAAAAAGACGTACGCGTTAATGCGCGACTGGTTTGCTGTCTCTCTTGATCCTGTGCTCGATATCTGGATAAATGTTGTTTACCTTGACCTTTCTCTCTTTGTAACCGTGGACGTTCATCACGATGTTCGCTTGCCTCTCGCATACGACTTTCTGCTGCTCTATGCCTATCAGTGGCGTTTGCTGTAATTGTTTGATTTGTTGACATGAAGTCTCTCTCAGTACGTTTACGTCGTACCTCAAGGCTACTGGCATTATTGAGGTTAGATTTTTTTGGAGGCATATCACTGAAAATGATAATTAAAATAATACAATACAATTAAAATAAAATCGGTATATAATTGTCAATGACAAAAAACTTTCACTATAAAATACAAATGCAAACGATAATACTATACACTAAGTTTTATCATGCATTGACCTTTTCGAATATAGATTATAACAATTTTTTTGCACTGAAACATTGATATTTAATTATTTTTCAATTGCAATAATTAGTAATAGAAATACGGATAACTAATTTAAAATACATTTGTCACTTTGCCAAAGAACAACTATTAAATGAAATATAATAAAAAATCCTAGAAATAATTTATACGTCAAAACAACGTTTGCTGGATCAGCTAAAACAGCATAATAATATAAATATGTGATATGATAATACTTACATATACTTATTTTGATAAGAAAGTTCTAAACAATAAAGCACCAAATATTTTTAAAAAAGTAAGAATAATTTCACTTACTATAATGAAATTTTTTCTTATCCTTTGGACTAAGCAAAACGTGGTCGGTTATATTAATGAATTGTAGGTTATTAATTAAAGTGATAGTACTTTTAACATAGCGCCATCTGTTGGATACTCACTCAACTCAGTCAACTGACTACCTTATATCGTCATCTGTTAGAATCTTACCGAACTATGTCTCTTTGTTAGATAAAAAAACAATTAATTCGCAATAAATAAAATTGCAATCTCAAATTAGAGAAACAAACTATCCTATCTCTTGAGTTGGAGAAAAGCACACATTAAAAAAACATTAAAATCGATTCAGTAGTTTCGGAGTTCATCCCGGATAAACATCGTGACACTGGAATTATATATATATATATATATATATATATATATATATATATATATATATATATATATATATATATATATATATATATATATATATATATATATATTCTAACTAACCCACCTTCAATCCATAACTGCCACCTTCACAACAGCAGCACGCATGAACCGTAAGCGGGTTAACAAGATTTTGCTCGTGAAGCGAGCTTAAAAATCTAGGGAGCAGGATCTTCAGGGTGCGAGAAAGGTTTGAACCCTTCACACAATAAAACCACACAAATTGCACATAAACGAGCGTATAATTTACCCATAAACCTTTAGTGGCATCAGTTCAGGACAAAAACCAAGAATATAGAATCACACTTTTACAAAGAATGATAAAAACACAAATAGAAACCTTTACAACACACTAAATGAATGAACACATATAATTTACTCCAAAATTGATACTCTGAAATAATTACCCTAATCTACACTGGGAATTCCCTTGGAAAATTAATTACATCTGAATTTATGATATTCTAATTACATTGCACATGAAACCAAATTTCAATTTACAATCTTCTGCTTCAAAATATTACATGCAAAGAACCAAATGTGTGCTAGTGCACTACTCTAATTTACAATTTAACTGTGTCTGAAAATAGCAGAATAATAATGTCCTAAGTAGAATGTTTTATGCAGGCAATAGCGCATCAAAATTTCTCCTACTCTAATTCTGCAATTTGTTGCCACCCGTGTCCTCAATTTCTTAATACTTTCCTATACTGGTTTTTCCCTGCCGACGTGAACTTGACCAATCTTCCGCGCCCTAGCCGTTACCTCGTGGACTTCCCACCTTTGGCCTTGATGGTCGTGCGCTGGTCTCTGCGTCGACGTCGCTCGGTCCCAGCTTCTGCGTCGTAAGAGACATGATTCGCCTCTTCTGTCTACGCCGTCTTCTTGCGTCCTCTTCCGTTCTTCTTCCTAGTCGATCCGTCTTCTCCCTCGTGCGTCTGAGTCCTCGGTTTCTTCTTCCTCCTCGTCTGCTACCGGCGCCTCTGAGTACGCCCACGTTGCGAAAATGTCCCTTGCACTTCGCCGAATACTCGTACAAGTTCCTCGCTCGTTGCTACTTCTACTTTGCTAAACCAGGACTTTCAATGCTTCTCTCACAACGGGTAACTTTTACTTCCCGTATCGTTAATTGAAGAACTACTTTACTTAATCTGCACTATCTCGCGGACGACTGACTAGAACGTCTGTTCGACGCCGAATACTCCTACCTAGTAGTCGTTGCAGCGGCAAACAATATCTAAACTAATGTTTAACGAAAGTGTTGACTTGGCGAGCGGTGATCAAAATGCTGCTTACTCGGCGAGTGGTGGCAAGAAAAGAGAGAGATTCCGCTTGCGGGTTCGCGTATTTATCGTCCGACGCCTGGGGAAATTCTCAGTGGTGGGGCTGCTTCCCCTCTCTCAACCCTTGACAAGGAAAACGCTGCTCGCTAGTTCGCCTTCGTTTAGTACGGGCAACAGATACCAGGCCGCGCGTTTATGAACCTTTCCTTTGCGCCTGCTATCCTCGCTATCCTCGCTGCCGCTGCTGTTCATACATACGAGACGGTGGTGTTATGGGGTTGCACAACCCCATAACGCCACAATATATATATATATATATATATATATATATATATATATATATATACACTATATTCCTGTTCTAATATATTAGTAATAATTGAAGCACATAGCAACTATAAAAATAAGTGACAGAAAACCAAACAAAAACTATCAGAAAATTGTATATTATGCAATTAGTTTATAATGTCCTTTTTTGCAAGAATAAGAAGATATTGCCGAACACAATCCTAACGTCGTTCGTTCGGTAATATCTTCTTACGAGTGCAAAAAAGTAACATTATAAACGAGTTGCATACACTATTTTTTGTATAACAGTATTATAAGGATTTAAGGAAGCGAAATTAATTTGGATGTGTAGTTGTAATTCATACTTATAGTAGTTCTCGAATTCATGTTATGACGTCATTAATGCTACCTCAGCAACTGATTCATTTACAAATGGCAATTAGTTTGAAAGTCACGATTCAAACATAATGGATTTGCCCAGAGAAATTGTGAAAGAAGCTGCAAAAGCAGAAAATGCTTTGATACCGAAAAAGTCTTGCTAACTTTATGAGAAAGAGTACTTAAAGTTTAGGAAATGGATGGATGAAAAACATGCAGATTTATTATGCGAAGGTGTTGTTCTTCCGTATCTGTCGAAGCAGGTTGGTTAAGTTAGTATAATGCATATGCTAGAATGGCTTGGTTCTTGTAGACGTGTCGAATTGTAAAATTTGTTCATCAACGAGGTTCTGTTTTGATAGTGAACATTAAAGCGACAAAAAATGACAAGCCCAGAATATTTATTATAGTATCCAGTGAAGAATTTAATTATGTTGAGGTCTGTAAAAATTCATTTCCTTAAGACCTTCACATGTTAAACACAATAAATACTTTTTGTTTCACAATCGTGGCAAATGCAGCTACAATCTAATTGGTAACAATACATTTTAGAAAATAACAAAAAATATTGCAAATTTTTTACAATTACCAAATGCAGAAAAGTATTTTGGTCATTCATTTAGGTGACATCCGCGAAGTTTCTCGCAGACAATAGTGGTGATATCACTACACTTAAACGTCATGGAGGATGGCGGTCTACAAGTGTAGCCGAGTCATACATCGAAGAATCGGTGAATAACAAGATTCAAATAGCTAACAAGATATTGGTTAGTGCAGAAAGCAAAGAAAAAACAAGCACTTTAAATATAGATTGTCACTGACCAATTTATCAAGTTGTACAATTAATGCACATGTTCACAATTATTAATTTGATGTTTATGTTGTTCTTTTAATATTACCAAATAAAAACAAAATATAATTTTAAAGGAGCAATAAATTAATAAATCAGTTTTTAAAAGTAAGTATATTTCGTTATTTTTACAACGTATTTGATTTTACTGCGAACACTGCAATCTATTCACATGGTATATCTGCCTTCTTTAAAATCCATAACTGATAATATATAGGGGCTATGACAATTGCGTCAGTGATGGCCCATATTTCGTACAGTAATAGCAATGAATTAATGATTCGTGCAATAATATGCCATATTATGAACGATTTTGTTTATGGAAAAGGGTTGTTTATATTGCTGGTGTACAAAAAATATAAGAACAAGTCGTTATTGTGATTGATACAGTGAACCCTGATACCAAGTTTTTTGTACCTTTTCTTCTCACTGATAAGGTTAAAAACGACGTATAAACAATCAGATAGCGCATGGTAGCGAACGTGGTATATCAGTCTTAACAACAGATAGCATATTAATACACAAAACACTTATCATATGTAATGCTTCGTTAATATAGAAATCATAGTAATTGCTTGAGTGTTGATTGTGGACGCATTAACTATTAAAATCGTATTTAAAATAATTCATATTATTTCTACCAAATTTCTCCAGTCTTTATGTAATTTTAAAAAAACCAACAGAGGTGGTATGGGAGAGGTTGTTCGTGTTAGATAGCAACATATTATTGAAGCTTTTTTATTTATTTATTTATTTATTTGTATTTTAAGTAGTTCACATCACTACCGAAAGTGACTCGATACCGCCTTCTAATTTCCAGAAGACAGTGTTCTTCTTGCGTGGACTCGAGAGATTCGGCACCGAACTACATGCCCTCTATCTCTCTCCAAGAGAGCACCACTCCATCCGGGACAGGCTCTAAAATTCGTCGTGTAGCACGAAATAGGTTAGTGCATGTTCGTGTGTGCATGACTCTTTGAGTGGGAGGTAAGAGTATGGATCAAGGAAGAGGAAGGAAAGATCGCTTGCCCATTTGTTGGGATACTGAATTTACATGTTACTGATTAAATAAAACATGAAACACTTTCGTTCCAAGCAGATGACTTGAATTATTTTTTTGATAATATTTGAATTGTGCCCCACCTATCTATCCTGGGCCCTCCCGATCAACAATGCTGAAGAGGCAACACTGAGGCCGATGGGGTTTTGCAGCTGGTCGTTTATTATTCGTCATTTACGAAGAATACTCAGAAACTCGAGTATTATTTATGAACTTTATTACATTAACAAAGTAAAAACTAAATAAAAAAATTATATGCAGAAAGAAAGTTGATTTCATTTACGACCCACGAATGAAATTCAGTGCAAGTCAATAATACGATTGTTCTCTTAATATGTATGGTAATAGGAGTTATTATCCAAATCCTCATCTTCCATTTCTTTTCATTGATTTTTCTCGTGCAATGTCGAGTCCAGATCTCTCCGACTCTCGGCTTCGCGTCAACAGTCACTCTTTCCAGGAACTCCTTGCGTTCATCTGCACGAATCGCAGCGAAATGCGTGCGTTGCAACAGCTGCCAACAGCTGTTGTTCTACCCGCGAACTAATTCTCGTAACTACGACTTCCTTTCTTGGTATCTAAACCTAATTCTGCGCGTGCCGTAAAAATGTTCCCAATCGAACTTCAGAAATATATTCAGAGTTCTTTTCTAAAAAAACTCACTTGCAGTACCTGTAGAAACCAAAATTAACCCCATCGGATATCATTTGCCAGCTATCACGCAACGTCTATTCAGATACAAAAATATCAGTGGCCGCTAAGTGATAATACACGTACTTGGCATGCCAGTAAGTTTACTTAAAACGTACATTCGCGATTGGGTACGAGGAACAGGCAGTATTGGCACGAAGGATAATACCATCCACAAGCAGTGCGCCTTCAGCCAAGGCTGCAACCAAGAGTACTTAACATAACTATTTTTGTCAGCACCAACATGTTTCCTGCTCAGCTTGTTTTCTCAGAAATCTTCCGAGCCACTGCTCATGAAAATCCTGCTCCTCTCTATTCAAGGATTGAATCAAGAGTCTCAAGTGCATCGATGCAAGTGCATCGTTAACGGTGTCACAAACGATCTTCTCTGAGATAAATGACGACTTGAAAGACCTGCGTACTACCTGAACTAACGATGTAACATAACTCGTCATCCCAAGCAAGTCAGTCACAGAGGCACATACTATAACTATGCTAATTTACTATGATAACCAGCGCTCCCAAACGCACTTCGCATCTTGCTAACCTACGCGAGGATCACAACCATCAACTTATTTCCACACTAATATTTATCAAAGAGTGCTCGCGATTACTGAGAATCGCGTCAATGTATTTCTAACGCCTGACGCAATCTAGGCTCTCGAAGCTTTCTAAACATTTCGAATGCGCTCCTTTGATTGATCCTAGTTTCTCCTCACCCCTGTTCAGGCGGCGAAATAGTCGAAGAAAAGTTGGGAGAGCATTTTGATGGAAATGACAACGGAACATCGCCTCTTCTATCTCAGTAGTTTTTGTCAGACAAGAGTGTTCTGGAAAAGAGATGACACACAATTCACAAGGATTGTTACTTGGAAAAAGAATTAACGAGTATTGGAGAAGTTGTCACAGTTACCTCTGTCCAAACGAAAACTGACCCTTTCCTTACGAATTCCGTGGCCTTTTGCTACGTGTTTCTACTACATCCAGTGCCTGGCACACTCTGGATCGAACCATGAAGACGTTCAAAACGCTTTTACTCAGCTTTCCGCATTAGCTTGTCGTGACAAGGCGGGCAGGCGTCTGCGATAGAAAATTCTCAGCATTTCGACCATGCCAAGTTTATGCGGGAGTGTCTGGAGGATCTTCCCCCAGGAGCTGGTGCGATCTTTCGGTGACGCTCCTCACTAATAGAACGAAGTTGAAAATCGACTTCAAGGAATTTTGCACGAAGAAATGAATGTTTGAACAACAGGGAAGAAATTCGCGCGGTTTTTGGGGGAAAATTAAGACCTTAAAAAATTAAGACCTAGATTAAAAATTAAGATCTCGGAGGCGCCAAGTTTAAAATGTTTGATCCTTTCCTCTGAAACGCCTTCAAAGAACATCAAACGCCCTGTTAAAGAAGACAAGGCGCCAAATTCGAAGTAATTTGGCCGGCAATGTGTCAACTCCCCTAATATTAACTTCACCTTGCTAGCGTACCGCGCACTGCTGAAAGTCAATATTTCAGAGTTCTGAAAAACTTCGTGAAGTATGAGTGTTGCCGGACATTACGCAAAATTCACCTACGTTATTCAACTTTGAGGTATTTCGTAAGGCAATCATGACAATTGCACAAGCGTGTATCTCAAAATAATATCTGTGAGAGCGCGATAATTGTCTAAGAATATTTGTTCGTGTTCTTGGCAAGCCGAGTGTAACGAGTTATAAGCTATGAAGCATGTATTGCGCAGAGAATGACCCCATGATGTCAGTCTGTGAAAGACACACACACACATGTACTGCCTGCCACTACTATAGTCCTTTTTCCTACAATTCAAAGAAGCAGGGACAAGTTGTCCTACCGCCGCCAGCTTCTTCATCGCTGTTATAGGGACTTACAGTCCCTATACTGGCAACACGGTACTGGCAACACGAAGCTTCTTTCTTTACACACACCGGCGATACCCGAATCACGGAGTTACACATTAGTATCCAGCCACTAGGAAATAGCCCTATCCATATACAAGAAGTACAAGTCTCAAATACCATGCCCCTATACTACACGGTGATGTCAGAAAACATGGGATCAACTTATAAAGTGGTACATGATTGGCAGGAATGCTCACTATGTCACAACTCGACGGTAAACATCCATGCCCAACCGGAAACCAGGTTTCTTTCACCCAATACTGCCACCGCGGTACCGCTTGAGCTTTCTCAGTGTTGCGGGACGTGATAAAAAAATATCCGCGCTGAAATAGAAATATTTCGCAAAGCATGTCGTGCTGAGTGTAGAACGCACCTTGATGCCGTTGATGTACCAGGTGAGGTGCGGGGGCGGGTGCGAGCGGCCGGCCGTGCAGTTGGCGCTCACCACCTCCCCCACGGCGTACGCCTCACGTACGCCCATCACACGCGGCTCCGTCGGCGGCGGCGCTGCACACATACATATCACACTTTGTAAAATGCCTTTTTTAAAATAAAAACCACTGGTACTTTACTTCTCATTTATCTATTCGTATACAATAGACTTTAAGGAGAGGAAGCCTAAAAATGTGGTGTTGATGGTAATGGATGCACTGGGCATGGTGATTGTGGGGGTGGGGGTGGATGTGGTTGTGGTAGAGTTAGTAGGAGTGGTAGTCATAGTGATGGTGGTGGTTGACGTAGCTATAGGTGGTGGAGGTGGTACGGGTA